>CAUYNB010019730.1:0-175491 GCA_963574225.1 Lagothrix lagotricha | reverse complement strand
GTTTTCCGCACTCTCCTCCCGTCACCCACAGCATTTTCCGCACTCTCCTCCCGTCACCCACAGCATTTTCCGCATTCTCCCATCACCCACAGCATTTTCCGCACTCTCCTCCCGTCACCCACAGCGTTTTCCGCACTCTCCTCCATCACCCACAGCATTTTCCGCATTCTCCCATCACCCACAGCATTTTCCGCACTCTCCTCCCGTCACCCACAGCGTTTTCCGCACTCTCCTCCCATCACCAATCCTGAATGCTGTTTGGCTTTTGTCTAGTCTTTTCTTTGTTTTTAACGCATTCAATTTTCAGTATCAGTCACTTTTACAATCTTAAAAAAAATTAACTTGTATTTCATGTTTCTTTGGCTGAATATCATATTCAGGATCTTTTTTTTTCCAAAATTGCTCTTCTGTATAGTATACTCTGAAATTTTAAATGTTGCCTTTTATTTTTAAACATAATTTGGTTGGTATAAATTTCTCAAATTGCTTTGTTTATGAGACATTTTTGTATAGTGATTCATATAATTCTTGATTAATGGAGTTCGGAAATTTTCTAGATTATATTGGTGCTATTTTTTCTTGCATATTCCTTTCCCTTAGTACTGACTATACAAACTTGTATAGATTTTTGTCTTTCTATACCAGAAAAGTTCCTGCTTTTACATTTCATGCTATTTCTATGTATTACTTGTACACTTCTTTTCTTAATGTTCAATCACCTTATTAAAAATTATATTTATGTTCATTTCCATTTCAAATCAACTATTTCTCACTTTGCCATATACTTGACACATTCATTATATATTTTTTCTTCTACAGCAGCTCTTACCCCTGTAATAATTTAATGTATTTTGCCTCTATTACTTTCTTATTTCTGCTGGTTTACTTTTCATCACACCATTATCTTCCTTTCTTGAAGTCATTTTTAAATGATGAATATCACATTTTTAAATAATTTATTTAAGATGAATCCATTTGCTCAATTCCGTTTGTTAATTCTTTTCATGATATATATTCTTTGAACTTTTGTTAAATCAACTTCTCACATCAGTGTTTTTTATCGTACTCTGCTACATTAAAATCCATTGGTCTCACATTTTCAAAGGATACTTTACCCAAGTATAATTTTGCAACATCATGCAATGGTAATTTGAAAATTATTGGTTTACCAAGTTATGCAGATCTTCTAAAAGTTGCCAGATTTCGTACTCCAATATTAAAGAGTATTCAACACTTTCAGTATTATCACCACAACCTTATCAAGAAAGTCCTTAAATGATGGGAAGTTGTTGATCTCAGAATGGTGAATTTGATTTTTCCAAAATTTGAATTTTTCACATGAACGCTTTAATTTTATCATGAGCAACAAATGTCAGTTGTTTTCCTGTATGTGACAGGTTCATTTTCCTCATTTTTTTTGACAAAATATCTGCCAAACTCTCAAGTCAGAATAATTAGTTTTTCAGTTTCTCCAGTAAAAATGATATTAAATGAAGGAAGCAGTCCATTTGCAAATGTAACAATGACACATGATTTTCCTGGAGACAACCATCCCACTTTGGTAGGTACCAGAAGTCCTTTATGTATTTCACATTTCATCAAACAGAATATTAATAAAGACATATATCCAAGGGTTAATTTTAATAAAATTAATACTTTTTATTGCCTCAACAAGGATACTCTTAAGTGAAACTGACATCTTTCCCCATTGCGATTATTACGAAGTATACAATGACTGCTAGTTCAGATTGGTGACATTTCTGTGATTTGTGCTAAGCTCCCAGCTGTTTTACTCATTGCTTTTGCATCATCATTTGCAAGTGTCAGCACAACAACTAATATCTCAATATTATTGCACAAACAGTTTTGACTTTATGTACTTTGTAGATGGTCTCAGGGAACCTCATGAGTCTATGAATCCTTTTAATTACCAGTTTTAGCAAAAGCTATGGAAGAAAGTGCTATCTCCTCATGGTGGTGGAATTTGCAGTAAGAAGGAGTCAATCTATTCACTTACCTCTTTGTATTTTTAATTGTTCCCACTCATATGTTACTTTTATAAATTATTTTGTAAAACTCAATCAAGAGGAATAATAAAAAAATTACCATCTTAATCAGCAACAGCAATTTAGCTCAGGTCAAACATAATTTTATCTCAACTATTCTGATGTCTGCCTTAATGTGACCTTTATTTTTAAAATACATGTCTAACACTCATTCAACTGATGCTGAGAAAAATGCTAAGGAATTTATAATTGTGCTTTCAAATTATATATTTTGTACTTTGGATAAATGCTTCATTGATTTATATAATCTAAAGTTCAGCAAATAACCACATTCAACTTATTTGCAAAATCAATAACATAGTTTGACTCTGTGATCATCAGTATGTAAATAAATAGGCAGGTGAAATCTTAATTTAATCTTGTAGAAAGAAATACATTTAAAATTGCTTGCTGCATAGATAAGTTAATAAGCTTCACCAAAGCATGCAAAAATGTGAAAAAAATTTAAGTCCCCTAAGAGTGCCAAATATATGCCATTATTCAACAGCCAGCTTCATTTTTAATGATTTCCTTCAGGTACACAGGCAAGTTGAATTGAATTATTTAATCAGCACACTATTTCTTATTTTCACATTTATGTATATGAAACTGAGAATATAATCACCCACATTATATAGAAACTCTTTCATGTCCTGAATGGGTCAAGTGTAGTGTTATGAGCTTATTTGGCATGAAGAAACCTGGATTGTATCTGTTCTACATAAACTGATTAAATTTTAATTGCATTTGCCATATTCCTTATAGATTTTGTTTGGTATAATTAAACCAATTAAACTTATAACACACTTGCAGAAGGTGCTGCGAAAGAAAGAGTAAAGAAAAACTATTTTTCACTACTTGATAGCGGTTTGAGCTTTTTTAGTACTAGATTAGACACCATTGCAATTAATTGAGTGTAATTAAAAAGTAAAGAGATCTGTTTTTACCATGGTCACTCATCAAGTAGTGTGATAGAAAGTGCTGAGGCACTGTTGACTGAAAAGCTATTAAAGAGATGTTTTGATGTCATTTATCTCAATAGATACTCATCTGACTTAGGGTTCCAAGGACAAAGCTATAGACACAATGAATATTCAAATGTTAATTGAAAATTCTAGTAATATTATAAGGATGTGAAATTTAAAAAAAATTATCTCAGCTGTGCAGGAGTTGGCAAACATTTTATTAAAGAGCTATGTAGTTTCTGTTGCAACTATTCAACTTCATCAAGGTGGTGTGAAAAGAATCAAGCAAGATTCCAATAAAACTTTATTTGCTGCAACTGGTAGACAACCAGCAATGACAGTTCACACAACAGTGTGTTCTCGAGAAGAAACCTCTAACTTCTTCTAAGTAAACTCTAACAGTGATTGTTATCAACTGCATTCACTCTTAGAAGAAACCATCAGAAGTGAAAAGCAGGGGTAAGGGTGGAAAAATCCATTTCTCTACCCACCTTAGGTTGTCCAGCTGGGGATCTATAAATTAAAGTGGCAAAAGACAAATTGACAAGAGAACAGATGTTTATTAACATGGGATGTGTTACTTGAATATTTAGTTATATCTTGGACTTATTTAATATCTTAGCAAAGGAACAGCACAGAGAAGGGACAAGACAAAGAAAAAAAGCCTTGAGTCTCCTGGGGTAGTAAATTGTCAGAAGGCAAATATATGAGAAACGAATGAAAGGTAACGGCTAGTTAGTAAAGCTTGTTATGTAGCTTTCTGGTGCAGATTCTAGGCTAATAAGGGTCTGGAATGATCTCTGCTGATTGACTCTTGTCTTTCCTGATAGAGACGGATAATTTTGTAAATTTAAGTTCTGCTTTTTGCAAATAGTAGGAGGGCAAAGAGGTTTTCCTGAGGTTGCTGCTTAACTGCCTTCAGCTCAAAATAATTCTTATGCCAAAGAGGCATAACATATTCTGGTTTCCTTCATTGGTTTGCATTTTATTTTGGCAGGGGCATGTGAAGCATCACCAACAGTCCCTGAGATACACAGCACTATTCTAAAAGCAAGCAAAAGTTGGATTTAGTTTGGGAACAAAATAAAAAGCACTATTCTATTTGGTCTTTCTTTGAGTTTGTCGATACAAAATGGTCATACAAAATTTGAAGGAGACAAGGCAGGAGTTAATGAATAGTATCTTGTTTTTCCTCCTTTTGGAAACCAATACAAAGCAAGGGTTAATCAAGACATTTCAAGGAGGGTCTGATTAAAAGTCAGCAGCTTCTCTGATCATTATTTCCTGAGTGAGATGCACACAAATAAGCCACCCTGCCTATATTTTAAGGGATAAGTTTGGGAAGCTCCTGAGAGGCCAACAGATACTTCAAAGGGACATTATTTTATGACTATGGTTTAGGGGAAAGCATGTAGAAACTAAGACATTTGTGAAAGCATTTGCTACACTGATAACGGAAACCCCTTCCACATCTGTTTTGAAATTTGGGAGATAATTGTCCAAGCAGAAGTTCTGTTTCAAGTAACCATCCAGCCTCCAAACTGAAGAAAAGTGTTCTAATTTCGATTCTAAGCCATTAGCTGTCTTCTGGAAGGTCATGTGCCTATCATTGATGTGAAAATATTTCCTGTCCTAGTGGCCTCCCAGCCCTGGGCTAATCCAAACTGCTCTTTCATTCCTTGCATAAACCCTTAGAATCACTTTCTTTTTATCTATGAAATGCAGTTTCTAGGGCAATGGATTTTCTCCACTTTGAGAGGGATAATATCAGCTACAGATACAGATATCTTTTGAGTTTTTTTCTCCATACAGAAGAAGTTTGCTTTCCATGCTGGCAACCACGGTGATGCCCTCTGTGTTTGGAGAAGCCTCCTGTTTTAATCAAATCTTTAAAAACATATTATTTGCACATCAAATGAAGTAAAACACTCTCTGGCTTCTCTCCTTTGCCCTTGCACCTGTGAACACAACACTATGCTCACAAAGCACCTATGTCTCACCCTACAAGTCATTAAAAATGTAATAACTAAGCCTCTAAAGCTATTATTCCCAGAAAAAAAAAACCCACATCAACACGAGTAGAGAGTATTCAGCTTTGAGGCTGTAAGTGCTCCTTGCAAATGTTTAAACATCTCCATTCCTTAGAATAGATACACAAAGCAACTGTAGATGCCTTGATTCTCTTAGGCTTGTTCACGCAATTTACTAATTCACAGAACAGGTCATCCAAAATGGGTCATTCAGTTATTGGCATAATTATCCAGGTTCCGTTGTTAATATAATTAGGGGTAATGTAAATGTGAGCAATTTTCCAAACCATAATTAATAGGGCACAACAATACACGGAGAAATAAAAGCCACAATTTTCCTCAATTGCTAGTCTAGCGCTCATTAGAATAAGCCGTGTGGGAGCATTTGCCATGCACCAGGCCCTAGGCAGGGGCTTTAAACAGATCATATCACTCAGTCCTGGACAGTCCCCATTGTACACATCAGAAACTGAAGCTGACAGAGATTGAGCCCTTTGTTCACATAACCGGTAAGTGGTAAATTAAACGTTTGTAATTGGGTCTGTCTGATTTCAATCACTGTGCCATAGTAACTACTCTTAGATTAAACTTTTGAAAATAAATAAGTGGAGTTCCAGGGCCATCCTTTCTGAGACTATTTATTTGGGTATGTTCTTGGGAAAAATGAAAAGAGGAAAGGAAGTTGAGGGAAAGACTCCTGCCTCCTGGACGCTCTTTCTACCACCTCTGTGGGCTTCACCGCCTTTTCTCATTCATCCCTTCCATGGGTAATGGTCAACCTGATCCACTACACTGCAGAACAGATTACCCCAAATCTGCTAGCGAGTCGTGCCGCCGCGTGCTAAGGGTTTGTGATAGAGCACAGTTAGCCTTCCTTCTCACTTAACCCAGGGCCACTTTGTAAAATGTGGCTTCACTCTCATCACTCCCTCGTCACAAGCAGGCCTTCTGCCAAGAGGGGGCAGCACATTAAGACTGAGGCGAATTGCACCCAACATTCAGACATCTGTAATCACACCCAAAAGACTTTTTTACATGATTCGGGTTGTCGTTAGCATACTTAGGGCTACGAATGGCCATGAAGACTGGGGAACAATGAGAGGAAAAGGAGCAGGTGCAAAGAGAAGTAGAATTGAAAGTTGGAGAAAGAATATTTGAGTCCATCCGTTTTCTACTTTTCGTGAACTCACAGGCATTCCTGCCTTGGCTTCTGACAGACACAGGGTAACCTCACAATAAAATCCCCACGTGGGTGTAAATGAATTTTAATTGGTTTTTATTTGTTTCAGTGGAAGAGTTCTAAGGGATATACTAATCAATATTCAAAATGTCACTAATAAACTCTTGGAGTGGACTTGAATCTCTGCAAGATCCTCAGCACAGATCTGCAATCTGTTCACTTGTTCTCTGGTCCATTCTTTTGAAGGCATCTTTTATGGCTTCACTATGCTTCTCAAACATTTTTGAGACAGTCAAACAATCTGAGAAATATGTTTAAAATGTTTTAAAACTTATGGGAATTCTGATTAATACACATTCCTGGCAAGAGTTATGCTTCTTAGATGCAGCAGTGCCAGGATATTTTTTCCTATAATGAGATTCCCAACAATAATTTTTTATGCAAGTAACTGCTTCTTTAGAGTAAATAATGATACAGAATTTACATGTAAACCTTTACTCAATAAATCATCTTTGTGGATGGATATTTTCAACACTAGTGTTATATTTTACAATGCAAACTATAAACACTTTAATTTTTATGGTTTATTTTAGAGTCATGAATTATCTGAAAGAATATGCTGTTGATTGTTCCACCATGGCTTATGCCCTTTTAATCCTGGACAGATAAATCAGATTTTATCTGCATTAATAGTCTCTTTCTGGAAATATTTAATAATCAGCAATGATAGAGTATGACTCAATGAACCAAGCCCTAAATGGTGGTTCTTCAATACGGAGAAAATCTACAAGCATACAGTAAAATGTGAGGGACTCTGGAAGGAACGTATCATATGGTAAGATGAGGAGAAAAGCTTGAAGATGTTAAATTTTGGAGTTTCACAGCACATTAATTTATCTGGTATGTTCTATGAGCCAGACACCATACTAGGTGCTGAGATACAAATATTAACAGAGGAAAAGCTGATAGTCTATGCAAGAAGTTTCAAAAATAGAGTGCACACTTATAAGCCTCTCTTGTAACACTTATAAGCCTCAAATTTCTGAGATAAAGTAATCCTCTCACTTTGGCCCCCTAAGAAGCTAGGACGAAAGGTATGCACCACTATGCTTGGCTAATTTTATTTATTAATTTTTTTTTGTAACAGAGTCTTGCTCTGTTACCCAGGCTGGTATGTAGTGGTGCAATCTCAGCTCACTGCCACCTCTGCCTACCGAGATCAAGTGATTCTGCCACCTCAGCCTCCCGAGTAGCTACGATTACAGGCATGTGCTACTGGCCCAGATAATTTTTGTATTTTTAGTAGAGATGGAGTTTCACCATGTTGGCCAGGCTGGTCTCAAACTCCTTACCTCAAGTGATCTGCCTGCCTCAGTCTCCCAAAGTGCAGGGATTACAGGTCTTGAACTCCTTGTCTCAAGGAAATCTCCTGACTTGGCTTACTAAAGTTCTGGGATTATAGGTGTGGGTCACTGTGCCTGGCCTGACAGCCAATAATTTTTATAGCAGTTTAAGATAAAGAAAAAAATTATACATACCTTCACTTAATCATTTGTGGGAATAATCTCTTTGTAGACCAAACTTTGGTATTATGCCTCTGCTTCAAGAAATTTGTTTTGTAATAAATGTTTAATTGATGAATTTTCTTTGATTTTGCTTGTCTGAAAAGTATTTTCCTTGTTCTTAATTTTTAAAATACGATTCTGAGTATAGAATTTTGGAATGACAATTTTTTTTTTCTTTTAGCAATTTAAAGATGCTGCACCATGTCTCTTAGCTTGCATTATTTCTGAAGAAAAGTCTCCTCTAATTCTTATCTTTTCTCTTTGTAATGCTTTTTGTTTTGGCAAGTGTAGCAATTTGAATATCAAGTATCCCAGAGTTGTTATTCCCTTTTTTTTTTTTTGTATTTACCTAGCTTGATGTTTGCTAAACTTCTTGAATTTGTGCTTTGATATTTTCATTTTATTTAAAAAATTCTCAGCTATCATCTCTTGAAATATTTGTTTTGGCCCATGTTCGCTTTGCCTTCTAGAATTGTATGTACATATGAATTACATCTTTGGGTGATGTTTCATAGTGATGTTGTAGATGCTCTGTGCCCCCAGCACTAAACACTCTTTGCATTTTTTCCATTGTGTTTCTATTTGGGTAATTTCTTATTTTTTTTTTTCAATAGCTTTGGGGGTACAAGTGGTTCTTTGGTTACATGTAATGAATTCTATGGTGGTGAATTCTGAGATTTTATTGTACTCATCACCTGAGTATTATACATTGTACCCAATATGTAGTTTTCTACTTCTTACCTCCCTCCTACCCCCCTGCCTCTGAGTCTCTAAAGTCTATTGTATCACTCAGTTTGGGTAATTTCTATTAAACAGTCTTCAAGTTCACTTATTCATTCCTCAGTTGTGTCATGTTGACTGATTAAGTTGTTAAATGCATTCTTCATCTCTCTTAACATATTTTTTATTTCCTTTGGAGTAGGCAAAATAATGACCCCTAAAGATATCCACATCCTAATCACTGGAGCCTTCAAATATGTTATAGGGTTAATAGAAATTAAGTTTGCAGATGGAATTAAGGCAGCTAAACCACTGAATTCAAAATAGGAATATTATCCTGGATTATCTGGGTGGGCCCAATGTAAGCATTCTTCAGTGTGAAAGACGGAGGTAGAAGAGTCAGAACACTGTAAGCCAAGTCGTTCCTGGCTTCCAAGATAGAAAGAAGGCATGGAGCAAAAGAATAAAGTCAATCTCTAGAAATGGGAAAAGGCAGGAACAGTTATTCTTCCCCAGGAGCCTCTAGAGAGCACTATTATCCTGCCAATACCTTGATTTTTAGTCCAGAAAGACATATTTTGGATCTTGACATGCAGAACTATAAGATAATGCATTTGTGTTATTACCAATTTTGTGGTAATGTATTATAGTTACATGTTGTTCATAGTTATTTTGAATTCTCTTACGGATAGCTTCAATATCTATATTATCTCTTTGTCTAATTCTGTTGATTGTTTTTTTCTATTGGAAGTATTTTCTTCTCTAATTTTATAATTTTTGATTGACGTTCATAGTATATATGACAATATATTAGACACTGTAGAAAGTAGCATTTATGCCTGGAAATGGGCATGCTTATTTTCTACTATGCTATTGGTTGTGATGTAGGGAGGATTAAATCAGTCTAGTTAGAAGTCAGTCTGCATTTGCAATTAGCTGTTTCCATGTCTGCCTTCAGTGTCCTGCTGTCTTCAAATTTCTCCAGCGTTACCTTGTGTTTGGATTCTGGATAATTTTCCTGAGCATTTTTCTCAATGTTCCTCTCCAGCCACAGCTCCAAGTTTGCCTTTGAATCTAGACCCAAGAGAGAATCTAGTTTCAGGTTCCTTTTCTTCCCCTAAAATAGAAATTTTTTGTTACTTGGTGCTTGGTAGCCTGGGCGACAGAGGCAGGGGGACTCCGTTTTCCTTGTTTAGTCACTGTCTTAGGCTCAGTGTCATGGTTTCAGAGGTAGAGTTTCCAAGTGACCCTGCTCAGCCCAGCAGTAAAGGAGCTCTAATTTCCTGGGTCCAGGATGGTTTTCTGCAGCTCTCCGAGGAGCAGAGAGCATTTACTTTTACCCTCCCACCAATCATTGTGAATCTTCATCAACTCTCTGGTTGACGGTGCTTGTTGCCTTTCCTAAGGGGCAGAAGTTTTTGTATCTTATGGGAGAAACAACTGGGTGCTGTTTCACTCTCTCCTGTGGCAGCTGCACCATCCTCCAGCAATGCAACCGCAAGTGTTCTCCTCTCTTTCATGCTGCTCTTTCTCATGGGCACACAGTAGGTAGTTGGAGAAAAACCTGCGATTGACTATCAACTCTTCTTGGGTCTATAGCTCAATGGTGTTCCAGATAATCACTTTATCTGACTCTCACTCCTTAAGCAATTGCATACAATTTTTAGCTGAATTATTCCTACCCACATATATTGAGGCCTGGTATTCCACCTTCTTCCATAGGTGAGTATTGAAGTTCTCTTTCTCCTTGGAGGTACGTATCTTTCCTTAGATGTGGGTGGCTACCCTATTACCTCAGCATTCTGATACATTGAAGAAAAATTATCATTCTGTAGATTATACAGCTTTTTATTTTGGTTTGTCTGAGAGTATATACTAGTATACTGTTATATAATATTATATACTACATAAAATACATATACATGTATCATATAATATATAATAATATACGTAATATATGTAAATAATGTACAAATACTATGCTACAGTCTATTTTTGGTGATGCATTTGTTGTATTTTTTGTGGTAAGTTGGTGAGCTCTTTTAACGTGTATTTCCTTATTGTCTCACTGTTTTGGTTTTCCTCCTCGGTTTGCCTGTGTTCCACAGCTTTGCTCACTGAAACCTTTTATCTCTTGTTATTTCTATTTAGTTTTTACTCTCTGGGTGTTTACGGAGAAATTTGCTGACCCCTCACCTATAGGAAAGTTTAATTATTCTTTTTCTCACATGTTTTCTTATGGATGGATGCCACACAATCCTTTTTATTTATTTTAGAATAAAACATCTATAGCAATTAGCAGCCAATTCCAATGTGGGAAGAGGCAGGTTAACTTTGTTGATTTTTTTTAGTTCAAGTGCTCTAAACTATTGTTTTTAAAAATGTGAAACCTCTGTGCATAATTGTGTACTTCATATTTCAGACCTTTACAAATTTCAGAGCCTTCTCAATTGAACCTGCTGTGCCCATTCTTTCACTGGCCACTGTTACCAAGTCGGGTGGCTCCTGTCTTCCAAAGTGGTCCATTTGCTTCAGAAACAGTTTTTGTTCGCCTTTTGAGATCTGTCACCTGTGAGATGCTGAACATTGTATTGCATTTTCCTCTTGTGTCTCTAAGTATTTTCCCTTTGTTCAATCTCAGGCCACCTCATAGCAGTTCTAAATAAAGTGGAGCACTCTTATTTTAGAGTGTACATTTTCTGCAAACTTATGACATCTTCCTCTACTAGACCCTTTCTCTTCTTCAAATCCTTCTGACTCAATGTCATGGCTTTGGTTTATTGCTTTATGAGTTCTTACCTAGTCCCGATGGTCTTCACAGCTTTTTGTTCCACTTTTATATAGTTCATATATTTTTTTTCTGTTCCCTAATTTGGCCAAACAAGCATTTTGTGGTTTCCTATTGACTATAATATTTTTCCTCATTATCATACATAGTTTCCCTGGGCAGAACAATTCTCAAATAACTTGTAAGTTGATCTTGCTGGAAGCTGGCAATATTTTTAAAATTGTTTTGATCATTACAAAATTAAGAATGGGGTTGCATATGATGATTAATGGTTTAGTGATTCTCAAAACTGATATTACCAAGCAGCATTTTAGTTAATATTCTTTTCTGGACCTTTCAATATAAAATATGCTGATTACTAAACAGGCTGCATTTATGAAATAATCATTCATTGTCAAAGAGACATTTATAAATTTTCAATGAAAGTTCCTAATTAGCATGAACATCATGAGTTACTCTCATTGAATTGATATAGTAATAGACAAAACAAAGAAATAAAGAATTTTAATTAGTCTGTACAACCTTAATGTTGATAAATTTGCATTCTTCTCTTGGTTTTTTAAAATAATGAAAAAAATTTTAAGACACCAATTATAATCAACATGGATAGATTCTGAGGGGTCCTGGAACTCATGTTGGGAACCACGAAGAAATAACATTTGAATTTTCCTTTTTTTGAATTTTCATTGCTTTGCAGTTTTTTAAAAAAAATCCAATTTTTCATAGTAAAATATAACTGCATGAGTTTCTACATGGTGATATTACAATTAGGAAATTAAAATGCAAATATAAATGTTTAAATATCTCACTGATTAAATAAGAAACTTCTGACAATTAAAGCAGTTACTAAATTGACCAAGCTCGTTGTCCAGACTTCCATATCAACAGAAATGACTAGCCTTCTGGAAGCTGGTAGTTTGTTTTTCCTTTGACAAAATTTCTCCAAAATAAGTAGTAGCTATGAGTAAATAATTGAATTTTGTGTTTATAATTTATTGTAACATAATTAAAATCTTAATATATAAAAATACTAATGTGCAAACAATATAGTAAGTATGGTATTGTTCCTATCCATACTGAGTAATGAAACATTACCAATACAATTGAAAACACTTAATTACTTTACCAGAAATAAATCTTTCTGTTTGTTCTGGATTAAACAGTGCCTGAAATTTAGACTTCATTATTTCTACATATTTCTGTCTGTAATTACTATGTATGTTGGTTTCCTTGAAGAATATATAGTATTCCTTTGAATATTTCAATTACGGGCAAATAAATTGTGTGCATTCTTTTGAATCTAAATTTTTTTATTATATTAGAATTATTAGATCCATCTTTGTTGAAAAAATGTAGTATAGCACTAGTTCATTAATCTTTAATGCAACATACTATTTTAATGTATAAATAGAACACAATGTAGTCTTACACTCACTTCATGATCAATATTTGTGTAGTTTCCAGTCATTGTTATTAAGTCAACATTATTAAGAATGTTCTTTTTTAAAAAATTCTTTACCTATTTCAGATAATAGCTATTGTCTATTTCATGTGTTGCAAACATTTTCTGGCTTCTGTGTTAGTTCTGCATTTTCTTGAGGAGTGCATTTCTTGGTGAATATACATTGTTAGTTTTGATGTGGTCAAATAACCACTCTTATCTGCCATGGTTTGCGCTTTTTTAATCTTGTTGAAGAATTTTTCCTTATTCTGAAGATGTAGAGATGTAATTCTATATTTTTGCTTAAAAGTTAATTCTGTGCTTATGTTGGTTATATGCACAGAATTGATTTTTATATATTGAATATGTCAATATATTTTTATTTCTTTCCATATTGATAAAAATCATCCCAATATAATTTGTCGAGTAGTCCACCCTGTCCCCGCTGATCTGCAATACTATTTTGTCATATAGAGAGTTTCCATCCAGGCCTGAGCCTGTTCCTGGGCTTTTAAATCATAAATCTAAACTAATAAATTCAAAAGTGCTTGGATTTTTTATGTGAGCGATAGACAATCATACTGTCTACTCCTAATGGCATTTTTTTTTCTCCTCCACAATACCAGTACTTTACATTTCACGCTTTTGTTTCTCTGTAGTTGCTAATACCACCAACATTTTGTAAAACATGAGCAGGAAGCTTGATCTTGTTTCTGGTTTTCAAAGGCAGTATTTTAATCACTTTATTATGAAATAATTAGTTTGCAACAAAATTTTTGTATATATATTTTTTCTTGAAAAGATTTTCCTTTAATCATTAATTAGCTAAGAGATTTTATAATAAATGATTCTTTTTGAGTAAATATTCAAAATACATTCAGATTAACATGTGACTTTTTCTTCCTTTTAACATTGTAAGTCGGAATTAAGTTAGAAGCTTTTTAAATATCACAATATCTTGCATTACCAGAGTCAATTCAATTTGATAGTAATATATTTTTTAATACTTTACTGGATTTTTTCCAGTTTGAAATATTTATTTCTATGTGAAAATAAAATTTTCCTGTAACATTGTTTTTAACTGTCTTTGTCCAATTATGGTACTAAACTGTTCTCAATTTTTCAAGTTGTTTATAGAGTATTCTGTTTCCTCTGCTTTCCTGAGGAATTTTTGTAATATTGATATTTTATTTTCCATGGGAGTTGAGTAGAACTAACCTGTAAAACCAATTAAATTCAGTGTTGGTTTGCATTTTCAATAAGTAAGCTTTTGGATAATAATTTAATTTATTTAATGATTATGGGAACAGCCTTATTTTTCTTATATATCAGTTTCATGGTTATCTTTTTAAAAATTATGTCTGTATTAACCAAATTTCAGATTTATTATCACAAATATTTTGATGTTATTCACTTGCTCTTAAAAATAACTATGTTATTGGTTACTTCTGTCATCTTAAATTTTTTAAATATTACTTTTGTCTTTTTTAAAAAAATTAATCATGCTAGATATTGTGTATTTTATAAATTTTGTTGTGCTCTTTAAAACTGTTTTTGGTTGGATGTTTAGTTCATATATTATTTTTTCATTTTCTAATATAAACATTTAGGAATACATCTATCTAGATTACATATATATGTGTAATTTTAAGGATCTTTAACTACTGCTAAAACTTTATTTTACCAACCTTGGATTTAGTATCATTTTGATCATTATTGCTTTCGCTTTCTATTTTTAAAATTTTGACTAATGTTACATCCCAATCTATGAGCTATTTAGCTTTCTAAAAAGTATTTCACATACATGGAATGAAGGTTTTTCTTAATTCAATGCTAAATTTGCTATGTTGAGAAAATGTGGGTTGTTCTTTTTTCATTTATAGTCATTAATAATATTTGTTTAAAAACTTCACTTATTTTATTTTACCTCTTGTTTTTCTTACTTTTCCTGTGTTTCTTTCAGTTTTCTTCTGCCTTAATTTTATTTTATTTATTTTATTTTGTTTTCTCTTCTAGTCTTTGAGAATTACATTGCTAATTCAATTTCGTCAGTGTTTGTTCTTAAGTTTTTGTTAAGTCTACATAAAATCAAACATTAATCATTGTATCTTTCTCTTTGCCAGCAATCTAAATACCTTAGACACTGTAACTCGATGCCCATCTATCTCACACGTTTTCTGACATTTCAGGCCAATATGCCTTTTAATTCTAGAATTTAGATATTATTATAATGGCTGTAAAGAGTCAACTATTTTTATTCTAAAGTCTATTTGCTAATTTATTATTTATCCCATTTCAGATCATCATTCTAATACCATTTTCCTTCTTTTTGAAGCATATTTCTTAAATGTTTTCTTGATGTCCATCTAAGAGGGGCAAACCTGCTGTTTTTATTCAAAAATTTATTTATTTTAACTTAGTTTTAAATGATTATTTAGAATTGTATATAATTTTATGTTTATAGTTATTTTCTTTAAGTAATTGGGATGTTTATTTCTTATCTTCTGACTTCTTCTCTTCTGTTGGTAAATCTGCTCTTAGGCCAAGTATCTTTTTTGTGGCTTATCACTTTCCTTCTCTCTGTTTCTCCATTTTTTCCTACTCTTAAGATTTTTGACTTTGATGTCTTGTAGTTTCATTACAGCATGGTTTAGTATAGATTTTTCTTTTTTTTTCATTTATATTGCTTGACTTTTTTTGTGTCTCTTTTTCAGGTCTTGTTTCTATTTCTCTAATTTTCCTTCAATTCTAATTTTATGTTCAACTAAAAGATAGTTTTTATTTCAATAGGATTACATATTGTAAACTTTTCTAAGCATTTTTCAAATCAGTCTGTTTATTAATTTTTATTGAACTTTATTACTTGATCATCTTGTTAATGTTCGCATGTATTTCTTTATATTTTAAAACCTAGTTTAGTTCATAATCCAGGTATGTGCTATTCATTGTTTCATCTGACCCTTATTCGTGGGGAATTGTTTGTTATGTATTTATAATTTAAAAAATTTGAATATATCTTCCAGATTACCCAAGTGTGTAGTACACTTGAAGAATGTGTACGTCGACTTTCTTGAGGAAACCTTTCTCCGGAAAAGATTTGCTTTTGCTTCTACCATGTGCTCAAGATGCCATGAATATGTGATCACTTTGAATGATTTTATTGAATTTTTGTGTAAATTTGAACTCTATGGCCCAATGATGTCAGGTTTAGGGCTATAATTTTTCAAGAAATCATCATGTTTCTTTTTTCTCACTTGAATATAATGCCTGTGACTTGTAAATTACACCGTAGAGTCCTTTTCCAGCGGGAAGACATTTGCTAGCTCACTTTTTCACTCAAGGGTACCGGCTTGGGTTAGCAGAACCTCCTTTATTTCCCTGTTTGGGGTGCGCCCTGCATTTTGCCTCATTGTTGTTAAGTATTCTGATCATGGTCCTCTCTTTAGCCAAAGGTCTTCAGATAACAAACGAGGATGTCATTGCCAGCTTGTCACTGGGGATTCCAGTTTTCAGTGCTTTTGTTTTTAGCCCCTGGATTTATTTTCTTTCTTGTGAGCACTGATATACATGAGTTTTATACAAAATTTTCAGTAGTTTGTAGGGGAAAAATGCCTGAATCTAAGGTGTGTTATATTGCTGTGAGTGGAAGGCCATTCTGAAACTTTAGAATAGAATTAGCAACATTATTTCAGGAATAAAACGGATAACATTTAAAAACCAGCACAGACCAATTAGAATGGAAGCAGGCTTTATACAACTTAAAGCCATACAATTTAATACCAGATAAATATCCTCCTCACTTACGCTTTAAGTTCTTTTTATAAGAATGAGTGATAGATGTAGTCACTTTATATCATCTTCATCAAAATGATACTGTTTTCAATCTTAAAAACTGTTATAAATTTAATTTTCAGCTGCAAATTAAGCATTCATCTACGTATAAAGATTAAAATTATTTATATTCATTTACCCAAAACAAAGATTGGTTGTAAACTATTTCTCAAATGCTATTTTTAACCCATGTAATTTGTTGAACATTTAGATTCTATACTCATAGGGGCATGTTCTAATTCATAACATGAACCATTTATGGAGTTTTATTTTGTGCCAGTAGTTATGCTAGATGGTTTATGAACGTCTTCTCTAACACTCACAAGAAACTTGCATGGTAGGTTCTTAACATCTCCAGTTAGAAAGTTTGTAAACTTGAGCCAAAAGAAATTAAGGAACTGGCCTAATTAAACAGTTCACGAGTTTAAGCCCAGATCTTTTTTTTTTTTTTAATTTTTTTTTATTGTACTTTAGGTTCTGGGGTACATGTACCGATCATGCAGGATCATTACATAGGTACACACATGCCAGGTGGTTTGTTGCCTTCATCCCCCCATCACCCACATCTGGTATTTCTCCCCTCGCTATCCCTCCACACCCTCCCCACTCCCCGCTGTCCCTCCACTGCGGACAGTTTGAGGGGTGCTAAGCCCAGATCTTCTAACAACAACTGGTTCTATCAGGCAATGTCACTTATTGAAAAGGACTGGAATCAGAGACTGGCCTTTAAATTCTACCACTGTTCATTTCTAGCTTAATCACCATACTAAGAATACTCATTGCACAATATTGCTACTTAGGGTTATTTCATATTTGTCACTTCTGTTAAGTAAGCTTTTTACAATAGTCTTCAGACTTTAAACAGTTTGTTAGTGTTCAGGCTAATATCCATATTCATTTGTGCATAAGTGTAAAAAATGACATACATGACGACTATAATACTGGATTAGACATCACTGTAATACTGGATTATCAGTGTTCCTATATTAGTTTTTAAGTGTACATGGCAAACTATTATTCTAACAGTATTTTAATTTTTCTCCAATGTCTGATTTCATCTAGTTTTTTTCTAGTGTCAATTTCAATAATTATTTTCAAAAGTGCCTAAGAAGATTTTTAGAAATTGTTAAAGATAATCACTTTAAATGGAAAATCATTTGTTTCTCATTCCATTACTAATTTGCATAGATATATTAATAGGGAGTAATGGCAAACTTAAAAATTAAGACTAACAATATGTTTAGGACATTAAATAACTATTTCCAAATATACCCAAATACTATACATTTTTGTAGTCCCATCATTTTAAAAGTCATGTTTATTGGGGTATACGTTAAACTCAATAAAGGTTAGCAATTTTACGTGTGTCGTGGAATGACTTTGACAAATATATGCAGTCATGGGACCATCACTAAAATCAAGAAATAGAAGATTTCCATCAGTATAAAAGATTATATTGTGCTTATATGAAGTCAATCCTTTCTAACCACTAGTACACACTGGCCAGCACTGATGTTTTCTACTCTTATAATTTTGCCTTTTCTGATATCTAGAGATCATATTTATATTTATAATGTTGTCTTCTGTGTCCAGCATCTTTTATGTGATCTTGAAACTTATTTATATTGTTGAATGTATCAGTGGTTCAGCAATTTAAGTGTCTGGATAGTATTTCGTTGTATGGATTCACTCAATTTGTTTATCTATTCACCTACTGAACATTTGTGTTATTTCTGGTTTTGGGACAGTATTAACAAAGCTACTACAAATATTTGTGTATAGATCATTTTATAGGAAAATATGTTATTATTTCCCCTGGGAAACTGTTTATCAAGTGGTGGGTCATATGTTAAGTGTATACTGAATTTCACAAAAATAAGCCAATCCATTTTTTTAAAAAACAGCTGTACCATTTTGCATCCCCAATTCTTACACATCCCTGCCAGCATGTTCTACTCTCAGAATTTTAATTTTAGCCTTTCTAATGTCTGTGTACTGGTATCCTCCTTTGATCCTAATGGCATTTCACTTACGACTAAAGATGTTGAGCATATTTTCATGTGGAAAATCCATTCATATATCTTCTTTGGTGAAGTAGCAATTCAAATATTTTGCAACCTCTTTATCAGCTTGTCTTATTGTTGACGTATAAGAGTTTTTAACTATATAATAGATAAAACCTCTGTGTCAAGTATGTATTTTGAAAATATTTTTTCCTAATCTCTATTTTGTTTTATTTTCTTAACTGTTTTTAGATGAAACGTACTGTTTAATTCTCAAGCTAGCCGAATTATGAATGACATATCTAACAAACATTTGCTTACCATATTTCACTAATAATTTCTCCCATGTTTACTTTTAGGCAATTTACAGTTTTATCTTGTAACTTCAAATATGTAACCCATTTTAAGATAATTTTAGTATGACATGAGATAAAGGTCAGGGTGTTTTTTTTGTTTTGTTTTGTTTTTTTGCATATAGCCATCTGATTTTCCAACAAAATGGAAATGTTTGCATATTGCAACATTTGTGGAAAAGGTTATCATTTTCCCTTTGAATTCAGTTGACATGTTTATAAAAAATCAGTTGACCCTATATAGATGTGCCTGTTCCTGGTACTTCTATTCTATTATTCCATATGTGTATTCTTAGTCAACACTCTTTTTAATACTGTAGCTTTCTAGTAATTCTTGAAATCATGTAAGTCCTCAAACCTCATTCGTTTTTTTTTTTTGTTTTTTTGGAGACAGAGTCTTGCTCTGTTGCCCAGGCTAAAGTGCAATGGCATAATCTCAGCTCACTGCCCCTTCAGCCTCCTGGGTTCAAATGATTCCTGTGCCTCAGTCTCCCTAGTACCTGGGATTACAGGCATGTACTATCATGCCTGGCTAAGTTTTGTATTTTTAGTAGAGACAGGGTTTCACCATGTTGGCCAGGCTGGTCTCAAACTCCTGACCGTAAGTGATCTACCCTACTCTGCTTCTAAAATGTTAGGATTACAATTGTGAGCCACTGTGCCCAGGCTTCATTCTTCTTTTTCAAAATACTTTTGGCTGTATTACTTTCCTTAATATTTCATATAAAATTTTGAAGTCATCTCATTTACTTTCTATATTAAAGAAGCATTCTGTGATTTTAATCAGTATTACATTAAATCTATTGATATATTTGAGGCAAGTTGACATCTTAACAATCTTGATTCTTCTGATTCCTGGAACAGAGGATAGCTCATAATTTATCTAGTACTTTAATTTCTCTCAGCAATATTTTATAGTGTTTAGAAGTCTTGTGTATATTTTGTTAAATATATACCTAAATATTTTCTGGGTTTGATGCTATTATAATTGGTATGTTTTATATTTCTATTTGCAGAATTGCTTTAGGATTCTGAATCCTATGGGAACATAATTAAGCTTTGTTTATTAAATTTGTTTTTTGTGACCTTGTTAAACATACTTAAAAGTTTTAGCAGGTTATTCCTAGAAATTCCTTTGGGAGTTCTTCATAAATTATCATGTTTTCTAAGAATATATAGATTTTTATTTTGTTTCTAAACTACACACCCATTATTTCTTATAAGTTAATATTTCTTACCTTACAGCACTGGCTAAGTCTAGTACAATGTTGAATAGAGGTAATGAGGACAGCCATTCTTGCCTTGTTCATATTCTTAGGTGAAAATATTCAGCCTTTTTTCCTGAAGTATAATGTTAGATATTGGTTCTTTATAGAAGACTTTCATCAGTGTGGGGGGGTTATCTCCATTCCTAGTTTGTAAAAACTGAATGTCATAAATTGGTGTTGGATTTTGCAAAATAGTTTTTTTTGCTCCCATTAAGAAGATTTTTAAAAATTCTTGATTAACTTGTTTTATCTTATGGTTTATTATATTAATTGACATTTGGATGTTGAAATTAACTTTCATTCGTGGCATATGTCCAATGTGGTTATGGTATATTATTGTTTTACATATGGCTTTTTATTTCCTAATATGGTAATTTTTGTGTGCATGATACCTATTAATACTTTTTTTGCAAACACTTTGTTTTCCTTTGGTATCAGGGTAATTGAAGAACTCCTAAAATGTATAAGAAAGATTTTTCCTCTTTTTACATTTTTTTGGAGGAATTTGTGTAGGGTTGGTATTATATCCCTTCCTTAAGTATTTGGTAGAACTAATCAGTGAAACTAAAGTTTTATATTCTTTTTTGAGTAAGGTTTGATGATTTGTGTTTTTCAAGTATCTGTTCATTTCATCAAAATCATCACGTTTACTAGCAAAGAGTTGATCATAATATTCACTTGTCCTTGTAATGTCTATAGCACAGGTAGTCAGCTGCCTCCTTCATTACTCTCACAATTACTGAGAGAGCAGATTGACGTTCTCATCTATAATTGTAGATTTTTCTGTTTTTCTTTTTAGTTCTATCAGCTTTTATTTGTATATTTTGAATTTTGAATTTTTGCTGCATTCATATTTAGAATGTTATGTCTTGTTGGTAAATTGATGTCTATACATGTGGAATTGCCCTCTTCATCCCTGGTAATATTTCTCATTCTGATATGTAGCTTGTCTGATACTAACAGAGTCTCTGCAAATTTATTTTGCTTAGCATTTGCACAATATAACTTTTTTCTCCCTTTTACTTTTAACTCATGTATACCTTTCTATTTAAAGTATATTTCTTATAGAAAAATATAGTTGGACATTGCTTCTATATCAATATTATATCTTGTCCTTTAGATAGGGCATTTAGACCTTTTATATTAATCTAATTCTTCATGATGGTTGAGAATTGATCCTCCATCTTGCTATTCATTTTCTACTTTCTCTGAATGTAATTTATTCCTTTTGACCTTTATTCTGCCTCATTTTGAATTAATTAAATATATTTTATGATTCATTTTTATTTATTTATTGGTTTGTTGATAGAATTTTGTTTTATTATTTTTCAATTGTTTATCTCTATGGTTTATATACATTTTTAAATGATCACAGTCACATATAAAAAATACCTCTTCACATAATTTGTTAGAAACTTCCTAATATATGGTTTCCTTTCATCCCCTACTTCCTTGTTTTTGTCATACATTTGAATTTTACATATTGTAAATCCTGTAAAGCATTATTATTAATCTTTAGACATTCATTTTTCTGTTAAAGATAAAATTATAAATAAGAAAAAAGGTCATTCATATTTGCTTACATTTTTCTTATTTCTGCTGCTCTTTATTTCTTTCTATTTTTCCAAATTTCCATCTTACATTATACCCTTTCTTATGGACTTCATTAAAATATTTTTAGTTTAGATATGCTGGCCACAATCTTAGTCATGTTTTGATTTTCTGAAAGAAAACTCTTTGCTTTCACTTTTAGAGGACATTTTCACATGTTGTATAAAATTGTAGATTTTCAGGTTTTTCATTTGGTACTTTAAACACGTGACTCTATTATCATCTGATTTGCATATGTTCTGATGACCGCCTGTTGTCCTCTCATCTTTGTCTGTCTGTGTATACTTTTTTATTCTCTGATCCCTGGATGTCTTCAAAATGTTTCTCCTCTTTGATTCCTAACAGTCTGAGTATGATAAATTTAGAGTTTTTCTTTAATCCTGCTAGGGGTTACTGATTTTTGGATCTGTGGTTGGTTTCCTTTCATTACATTTGTATATTTCTTGGTCACTACATCTTCAATATTTCTTTTGTCCCATTTTCTCTTCTCCTTTTGAAATTCCAATTACATACATATAAGACATTTTGACAGGGTTCTTGGATTTTTGTTCCATTTTATTCCTTCTTCTTTCTCTTTGAGTTTCAATTTGAAAAATTTCTATTGACCTGTCTTCAAGTTCCTCCATTTCCTCCCTCTAGGCACATGAATTTTGTGTCTAGCTTCCTGGCATCCCTGTCAAAGGAATTCTTTATCTCTGGCATTGTCTTTTTTCTTAGCATATTCAATGGACACATTTTAATAGCCTTTCTTTCCATGCTCAGAGTTCCTGTTTGTTCATAATTAGTCCCCCACAATAGACTGCTGTTGTTTGTTACTCAATGCGAGGCTTCTGGGGAAGTCTTTTTGGGGAGGAGGAAGGTGGCATTTTGCAGTCCATCCTTAGCCCTTGCCAGGCCTTGTGCATCTGCACTTCAGTGGTGGGGCTTTCTCATCATCCTCCCTCCCCGATGAGGTGCCAGTCTCTGCTGCATGTCAGCGGGGTTGCTTGAGCACAAGCCTTTTTTGCCCCTGTCCAGTGTCAGCTGAGCTCTCCTTTGTTTCAGAGCAGGGTTGTGTCCATGAGTGTGTTTTCCCTACACCTCTCTTATTAGCAGATCACTGTTACATTATGAATGACAGATGGAGATGTGCAGATTTTCCACCCTCCCCCGAAGCTGCTGGCCTTGGCCTGAGACTAGATGGCAGCAGCATTTCCTGGCTTTCCCCAAGCAGCACATGGCATTGCTTCCTAGGAGAGAAGAGTTCACAGTGTTGACAGTTCTGTGCCGGTGTCTCCTGCAGTAACTGGTCACCATCTGTGTGTCTGGGGTGGCTCTGGGCTTCAGTCTTCCCCGTAAGTATCCAGTAGTAGCTGGAGCTGGCAAATGGTTGCAAATGGTTTATGGTAGGCACAAAGGAGCTGGCAAATGCTGACTCATTCAGGAGCACGCTCTTCCTTCAACTATTTGTTAAAGACATTTTTCTTGCCTGGTATCATGGTTGCTGCTGCCACTTCCTCTCCTGCTCCAAAACAGGAAACAATTTATGTGCCCCTCTGCCCTCTGAGGGGCTTGTCACATATTGGAATTCAGTTCACTTGATTGCTTTGGCCCTCTGATGGGCCGAACCAGTTGTAATTTTATAGTGTATCTGGCTGCTCCTCATTGTTAGAGTGGGAGCAATGTTTTACTGCAGTTTTCTACATTTAAAGTGAAAGTGAAACCATGCGATCCCACTTTTAGAGTGTATAAGCACAAGAATGCCTAAATAGCACTGTTCTAAGGAAATTGACTTACATTAAAAGTGATGACTTTGTCACAGTTCCACATTTTTTGTCTCTTCAGAATAAATCAGGCAGAATTGTTCTCTTCAAGACACCTCAAGTTAAATTTCTTTTGAGTTGAATATGACTTTAAAAAATTTCCTTAGGTTTGATTTATTACATACCTGGAGTTTTTAATTTTTAAATCTGTTCTCTTAACTTTTCTACTGGTCTTCTTTCTGTGTAAATTTCAATTTTCCACCACCCGTTCACATCAGTATATTACTATATGTCTTCCAATTTTATTAAATTGAATCCTGGTATGTTGTAGCATGTGCAAATTATTGTAGATGAATTCCAGCTTCTCATGGAAGCAAACTCAAAGTATATGTAAAGACACATAATGTATTATGTTCTACTTAAGCCTCCTGACTGATTTTGAAAAGTTTGTGGGCATGAGATCCAATGATGATTTTCATTGCTAGTGCCATATGTTAAAAATGGTATAGAAATGTCCATTTTGGAAAAAGCACACAAAAATTAATTGGCTGGGCTCAGTGGTACACACATTTTTGTCCCAGCTACTTGGGAGGTTGAGAAATAGGGAGGCTGAGATGGCAGGATTGCTGGAGCCCAGGAGTTTAAGGACAGTCTGGGCAATGTAGTAAGACCCTGTTTCTAAAAAAAAAAAATCAAAACAAAACACTAATATTTCTATACTATAAGTTAATACTTGGCAACTAAAATAAGATAAAAAGTAAAAGTTACTGTGTAACATCAAAGGGAGAAATGGAGTGAACCAATGTTGTTAGATTCAAAGGCAATGTATACATTATGTCACATGCAATGCAAAAGATGCATGGAGTTTTGTAATGAAATGCATAATAATTAATATAACAACATATTTTCAAAATTTACTACCGGATTTGCAATTTCTTGGTAACAAGAAGCATTGGAATCTGCAACTTGCAGGGGCAATTTTTTTGTGTTTTTCTTAATTTTGAAAAGGAGGTGAGGATTTTTAAAAATAAGGTGGTGTCTTGTCATTCTGACTCTAACTTTGTGTGTCTTTAGTATTTAGTCACGCCTAAATTGATGTCAGCTAAAGATTATTTGTAAGCACACAATTCTTGACTATTTTTTTCATTTTCTTCCATTAGCACACCATTAGAAACATAATTTATAAATGCATTCACTGGTACTTTCGAATAATACATGAAGATCCAACAGTAGTACTTGAATTTTTAAGAGTTGAGCTATTTTTTAGGCTTCTGTTTTTTTTTTTTTTTAATCTTCTGGTATAGTACGTTCTTTCCTGTTTCTTAGACAAGCATTTATAAACTTATTTACAAAAATATAGCACAGAATATTAGGATATATCTTGGAAGTTTTATAAAAGCAATCATTTATTTTATTTTTAAAATTTTTATTTACTTTCATTTTTTTCAGGGAGTATGGATGTGGAAAACAACCAGCATGATTTAATTAATACTATTTTTAAAATATGAGCACTCACAGAGAAAATCATTGAGAATATTAATGTAATTTTCTTATATATTTGCATGGAAGTGTTCTAATTTCTAATACGGAAATTATTGTTTTAGATGATAAAGTAAATTTTTGTGAGATGCATGAATTAAAACAGTTTAGGCAATTCAACATTATGTGAGATTTAATTAAACACAAAGGTCTCTGAATAATATCTCATTTGGGTCATGATGATTTATAAAAACAATACCATATTTGATAAATCATGTAAACTTGAATTAGTGACACAGCTCTTTGGATAAACATTTGAATCATAAAACTAACAAAAGCTTATAAACTGACACTATTGAAAGAGATATGCTTTTTATGGCTCTTATAATCTTAATTCTTATTTTACTTCCATGTACAAAAAGTGACTATCACTCTTTCTTCTACAATCAATGTATTCTCTACCCCGACTGAAAATTTGCATGCAAGCAAGAACATACCTGAAAACATCCTACTTTTGAGCACTTGAAGACATTTTTCTGAACTCTCTTCCTATGCTAAAGGGGATATCATTTTGAAACAGTTTGGTTTTCTGTTTGGGTTTGTTTATCATAAGCTTTGACATTACTCCTTAAAATTTATAATATGGCAATCCTTTTCATATCAGCTCTTAATTAGGCAAATTTTCTTTCCTTGTTTTAAAAGTTTATATTGAAACGCATTTAAGTTAATAAAAATTTGCAAAAATAGTACAGTGGTTTCTCATATACTAGCAATATATTCCATTTTCAGTTGCTCTGTGTCTTCTCCAGCAAATTGGTTTGGCAATTTCTTCCTTTTTAATTTGTTTTGCTTTTTGTTTTTAGATCAAACATTCTAATCAATGCTTAATAATATTTTATTTTGATTTGCATATCCTTAGTGACTCATGATATAGGACAACATTTTATATTATTGGTTACAATTAACACATCTTATTTGGTTAAATACAAGTTTTTTAATTGGGTTGTTTGGTTCTCTATTGTTGAGTTTTGAGAGTTTTGTATAGATTTTAGATATAAATTCTAGATTGGAGATGTGATTTGCAAATGTTTTCTTAGTCTGTTGCTAGTTCACTCATGCTATTATGTCTCTTTTGCAAAACCAGGGCTTTCAATTTTGTTTAAAAACAGCTAATAAGTTTTTTTAAAAATGTTATGCTAAGCACTTATGTACTCATATTTAAAACCCCTTTCCCTTGCCTAAGGCATCAATATTTCTCCTGTGTTTCCTTCTAAACATTTTGTAGCTTTGTGTTCTACATTTACGCTTATAATGCATTTAAAAATTGTATTAATATGAGGCACAAATTAAGGGGCTTTGTTCGTTTGCTTGCTTTCTGTTTTTTGGGCTTCTTGACTTCTAATTTTCTAGCATTACTTTTTGAAAGAGTTATTACTTCACCATGGAACTGTCTTTGGACATTTGTAAAAATCAATTGACTATTTCTGTAGCTTTCTTTGTGGACTCTCTGTTCTGTCTAATTAATCTAAAATCTATTCTTTCCTCAATATCATACTGTCTTCATCACTGCAACATTCAAATAGCTTTGAAATCTCATGATAGACGTTCTCTAATTTTGTTCTTTCTGAAAATTGTTTGGGGTCTTCTGTTTTTTTTTTTTTTTGTACAGAGATCTTAGAATTTGCTTGTTGATATGTTCAAGTCAGGCTGCTGAGATTTTTCTTGTATTGCATTGAAGGTCATATATCTCAATTGACGTTGAAGACAATTTAGCCTTTCAATACATGGACACTTAGTATCTAGCTCCATTTATTTAGGTTTAAAATTGTTTTTCTACAGTTTTAGTTTTTACAATATAAATGCTGCTTATATTTTTTATTTCAAGTATTTAATTTTTAAAGTTATTTTAAATAGTTGTTTTAAAATTCAAATTACTATTATTCATTACTAGTTTCTAGCAATTTCTTTTTGAATACTGACCATGCATCCTACATCTTTGAAAAACTTAGTCTTCTTTTGTAGCGATTCCACTGAATTCGACATATGCGATCATAATCTAGAAACAGAAACAGTTTTAATTTCCCCTTTCTAATTTATGTGTGCCTTTTATTTATTTATTTTTTACTTGTCTTAGGGAACTGGCTATGATTTGCAGTCTGTTGAACAGGAATGGTAAGATTAGTAGCCTTGTGTTGTTCCCAGTCTTAGGAAATAGTCTTTCACCATGAGTGTGATGTTAACTATAGTTTTTGGAGATTCCTATCAGATTAAGGAAGTTTCCTTCTAATCTTTGCTGAAATTTTGTTTTTTAGTATTAAAGGAGAAAAAAATTTGTTCACTGCATTCTCTTACTATGGTGAATTTCATCGATTGTTTTTTAAAATGTTAGTTAAGCCTTGCATACCTGGGATAAATGCAGTTGGTTATGTTAATATTCTTATATGTTGTTGAATTCAATTGCTAATATTTTGTTGAATTTTTGTGTGTTTATATTTATGAGTGTTATTGGTTTGTAGTAATCTTTCCTTATAATGTATTTCCTTTTAGTTTTGCTAAAAAATGGCTTGGGAAGTTTTCTCTCTCTTCTTACACAGTGATAGAAATTAGGTAAATTTGGTTTAAAAATATTTGAGAGAATTAAACAGTGAAATAATCTGGGTCTAGGGCTTTCATTATTGGAAGATTCTGAGGCATACTTTGTAATTCCTTAGAATATACAGGACTATTAATGTAATCTATTTATTTTTGAGTGAGGCTTGTTCATTTGCCTTTGATCTATTAAAATTATTTTGTTATTCTTTTGATATCTATGGTGTCTGTAGTTATGTTTCCACTTTTATTTTTGATAATGGTAATTTGTATCTAGCTTTATTTCATGGTCAATCTGGTTAGTTTTCCCAATTTATACATAATTTCAGACTCAGCTTTTGCTTTCATTCTTTTTTATTGTTTTTCTGTTTTCCTTTTATTAATTTCCAGTTACTTTTTTATTTCCTTTTTCTCTACTGGCTTTGGATTTGATTTACCTTTTTGTTTCTAGTGTCATATAGGAGAAGTACAGATTACATATTGGAGGCCTCTGTATCTAATGTAGGCAATTAAAGCTATATATTTCTCTTTAAGGACTGCTTAGCCATACATCACAAATTTCAACATGTTGTGTTCAGTTGCTAAGTTGAAAATACTTCAAAATTTTGCTCCATACTTCTTTTTAAATTTAAGTTTCACTTAGAAGTATACAATTATGTTTTATTTTAATCACCAGCTATTTGGGGATTTTTTTTTCTCACCATCTCTTGTTATTAATTTTTAATTCTCTAATGATCCAAGAAGACACTTTATATTGTTTCTAGACTTTTAAATTTTATGGGAGTTGTTTTATGACTCTACGTAGAGTGGATCTTTGTGAATGCTCCATATATTCTTAGAAAGTATGTGCATTCTATTGTTTTGGGGTAGTGAGTTCTGTAAGTGTCATTAGTCAATTTTGATGATAGTATTTTTTTCTTTTCTATAATACTGAGATTTTTGTTTGTTCTATTGATTATTGAGAGAGGGGTATTCAAATCTCCAACTATAATTGAAGGCTTGCCTATTTCTTTTATTTTCTTTTCCTTTTTTTGAGACAAAGTCTCACTCTGTCATCCAGGCTGGAGTGCAGGAGTGCAATCCAGCTCACTGCAGCCTTGACCACCAGGCTCAGTGATCCTCCCACCTCTGCCTCCCAGGTAGCTGGGACTACAGTTGCATGCCACCATCACTGGTTAATTTTTTAAATTTTTTGTGGAGATGAGGTTTTATCATGTTGCCCAGGGTAGTCGCCAAATCCTGGGCTCAAGCAATCTACTCACTCAAGCCTCCAAAAATGCTAGGATTACCGGAGTGAGCCACTGCACCAGGCCTTACTTATTTCTTTAATCAATTTTTTTCATAAATCATGAAACTTTGTTTTTAGGTGCATACACATTCAGGATTATGATGAATTCTAGATTTTTAAAATTATGTAATGGCAATTTTTTCCTGACAATATTTCTTGTTCTGATGTCTACTTAAAGATGCATTTATTAGGTATTTGCATGATATGCCTTTTCCCAGCCTTTCAATTGTAGCCTATGTCTTTATATTTAAAATAAGTTTTTCTTAGACACAAGGGTATTGCTTTTTAATCCAATTGGACAATCTTTATATATTAGCTGCATTTAAATTATTAACAAATGACTATTGATATATTTCTATTAAGATATATTACCTTGCTTACTGTTTTCTATTTATTATATTCCTTGTTTTGTTTTTATATTTCTGTCTTATTTTGATTCAGTTGATCATCTTTTATAATTACTTTTTCTTCTATATTAACTTTTTTTGTATACCTTTTTGTAAAATGTATCTCATGATTGCCTTGAGGTTGATAATATACATTTTTAACTAATAAAATTCTACATTGAAATTGTATTTTACTATTTCATATATAATGTGTTGACCTTACCTCACCATATAGTTTTCTCTCATCCTTTGTGTTATGATTGTCTTACATTGTAGTTTTAAATCTGTTTTAAATACACAATACATAATGATAGCTATGTATTTAGTTTGGATAGCAAAATACCATTTAGAACAAGTAGAAAAACAGTAAAATATTAAAATAAAAAATTAACCTATATATATTACATTTTTATCACTTTTTATTACTTTGCATAAATCCTAAGTTCAGTCTGGTATTATAGTCTTTTTGAAAACATTCTTTTAATATATTAGCAGGGTACATCTGTAGGAATTTAGTTATCTCAATTTTTGAATTCTGAGAAAGTCTACATTTTCCTTTATTGTTGAAGAACATTTTTGCTGAGTATAAAATTATATGTTGACTTTTTTTTCTTTTACTACTTAAAAACTATCACTCAATTACTTTCTGGATTGCATGGTTTCTTTTAAGAAGTATGCTATAATTTGTTCCTCTTTATGTAATGTGTCTCTGTTGTTGTTGCTGCATTCAGAAATTTTTCTTTGTGTTTTATTTTCAGAAACAAAATAGTCATAAAACATAATATTTCTGAATATAATGTTCCTGGGTGGAATATTATTTTGTTCATTTATTTCTTTGTTTTACATTTATTTGGTGTTTGTCTTACTTTGTGCCCTCTGGTATTTGTGGATCTGTAGATTGATGCCTGCCATTAATTTTGATGCTTTCATAGATAGATAGATAGATAGATAGATAGATTTGTATTAAGGTATATTGCCTTGCTTACTGCTTTCTATTTTCTATAGTTTTATATTTCTGTCTTCTTTTATTTCAATTGATTATTTTTATAGTTACTTTTTTCTTCTGTATGAACTTAATTTTTAATCCTTTTAAAAAGTGTATTTCATGGTTTCCTTGAGGTTGTTAACATACATTTTTAACTAATAAAATTCTATTTTCAAATTATATTTTACTACTTCATATATAGTGTGTGGACTATCTGTCTGTCTATCTCTCTATCTATTCTCTCTCTAAGATTCCACTTAACCATTATTAAATCATTCAATATTGTCCCACAATTTTTATATGCTATATACTTTTTTCTATCCTTTCTAACCTTTAAGATTTAGTTTGGATAATTTTATTTATCTATTTCAAGTTCACTGACTTTTTTTTCTCATTTTTACTGATGTCATACATTTATTTAATATAATTGCTGCCTTAGCATCCATTTTGAGGCCTGAGGTAAGTTACTTGAAATGCAGTCATAGGCCATCACCTTTGGCCTCATTTAAACTCCCCCTTCCTTTGCTTTCAATGTAGTCTACTTGTTCCTTATCTCACTGACCCAAAACCCAACACACCCCAAAGCCGCTGCCCATGATCAAACATAATGCTCAACACCAAGGTTAGGTAAATTAGTTTCCTCCTTCATTAATGTGTTCTTTAAACTACCCAATTCACAACTCTTGCTGGAAAGCCTAAGGGAACCTATGGACCTTAGTAGAGCCACAGTCCCACAGGCCCTCTCTCTCTCTCTCTTGCTCTCACTCTCTCATTTTCTCTCTTCTCACTAACTGGCTGAGCTCTCTGCCACCTTCAGCCTTTCTATTGGTCTCCTGTTAGTACTCCCACCTCTGTGAGACCAATGAGTAATAAATGTCTGCTTCATGCATTTTGATTTTACTTCCTCATTGTGTCTCATGTGACGCACACTCTGAACCTAAGTCTCTCATCAGAGCTCTTAGAGAGTGCCTATCTTGGCTTATGGTTGTCTTCAAGAGAGAGATCTCAAGACAAAATATTGCTATAGTTCCTAAGACAGTATAAAAATTACAACATTGGAGTCAACTTATGGTCTTATCAAAGACATTCTTCCTTTATTTTACTGTGTTTCTTTCCAACATTTCTATTTACTTTCTTCTAATGATATTCATATCTCTGCTGAAATTTTTCATCTGATCTTGCATTTTATTCACCTTTTCTGAAACTTTAAGACATTAATTTTGGTTATTTTAAAGTACCTCTCAAATAGTTCTAACGTGTTTGTATTATTTGAGTCCAGCTTCGTTGATTGCTTTGTCTTTTGGACTTTTTTTGTTTGTTTATTTGCCTTTTAACATTTTAATGACTCACTTTCTTGTTACTGCTTTTAGAAGATGCACATTCCCATGTAGAAACAGATAAGTATACTTTATTTTCAAAATGGGTGCTCTTTTTCTTCTGCTATTGCTTCAGTGTATGGAATTTGGATTAATATAATTGGAAATTTGCTGGAGTTTGAGAATTTTTATTGTTTTGTTTATTCTCAGTACCTCACAGGTATCTAAACTAGATAGCTATCATTTAGTTTAGATACTAAATGCAGGAGCCTGGGAGTACTCTTGGCTTGCCTCTTGTGGCATGGATACATTACAAGATGAACTTGGGCAAGAGTGATCAGGATCCCTGTACTTTTAGCATTTGATGGCCTAGGTAGGACTTCCATTCCGGAAGTAGAAACTGGGCAAAAGAAGGAACTAAACTTTCCCAGGACTTAGACTTAACAATAGGATGTGGGGACAGGATAAGAGATGCTACTGTCCTGCTCTTCTTAGGAAGAAAGCCCTTCACGTGAATACTGGGCGGACAGGCTACCCTGTATTTTTGGATATAGCATTCTGGAGTGGAGTCTCTGCCTTGTGGGGCTGGGAGTGAGGAGCAATGAAGCTGTCTTTGTTCACATATCATAGTCTCTTATTTTTCTTACCAAAATCTGGTAGACATTCTTGAGTAGATATTTGCCCTTAGGACCACTTCCAGAGACATTAAATGGTTTTGTGTGTGTGTGTGTGTACAGGTGTTTTTTTATGCTTTTTTACCAGCTTCACTTGGGAGTTACGTTGTTGTAGCTCCTTAACACTGTTAGACCAGGGGTTGATACCCCTAGACTTTCTTCTTGGGCTGTCCATAATTCCTGTTAGGAGTATTTTGTCTTACTGTCAGAAAATTAGCGTTCTGGCTGTTAACATTCTGGGATCTTAGAGGAAGAAGACACAAAGGATTGTTGTCATCATTTAAACTTGTCAGCATTCCAAATGTAAACATTCATTTACTACCCTCCTTTCCATGTGACACTTTTGTCTCAACCATCCCAAAGACTCTCTATTTTGCTGTCACCCATATGCAGTGGTTTCTTAGTTGTGTGGGATTTGGGGAAGGTTTTGAACAAGTTCTTAAAAGCATTTTCAAAAAAATTCAACTTTTATCTCTCAAATTCACTTATAATCCCCAAGACACTTGAGCCTACTAATTTGTGTGTTTTTATGTAGGTAAGGAGTATTCATTTACACTATAAATTAGATGACTTTTTAGCTTTCTCCAAGGCCAGTTTTTATTTTACTTCCTGGTTCTGCTATTTCAGTTGCAACTCATAAACTTGTGTTCCAGGTTTCAAAACTGGGTTCTTTCTGTTTTTATAAGTTGATGGTTTAAAAAATGTATTTACTGTTATTTTAAAGGTTTTGGGAAATATATAAATAAATATATGTTTTAAATCCGTAATCTTTAGTATAGAATCTACTATTTATTTAACTGCTATCACTGTGCTTATTTTTAAATTTAATCAAATACAATAAACAAATATAAAACAGATATAAGGTTGTTAAAAACATCATTAAAACTATATAAAAATATGATTATTTTTCTCTTTAAACTGCATTATTTTCTTAATGGGCATCCATATTTTGTTTATATAAATTAAACACTTTCTCTTTAGTTAAACATGGAAAACAAATTAAAGGGCCAATTTTTTAAAATGTTGAAAATTTGAAAATACTTAAAATTTATTTCAATTTATTTGCTCCTTTTTTGGAATTTAACTCTGATTATTGGAAATTAGGACTGTTATAATATGCTGCAGATTCTGTTATTTTAATTATCATATCACATAAATAACTAATTTTGCTGTGTAAATTTTGGGCTGCTCACTATGTGAGCTGTACCATATTTAAGTAGTCATGAGAAATAGATCAAAGCCCTGATTTATATAATTGTATATACATGACTCTATCCTGGGAAATTAAATAAAAATAAAGCATTCCCCAAATTTCTGACAATAATTGAATCAAATACACCAAACCTTAAATCCAATCTTTAAAATAAATGAACCTCTTTCTCACTGCAAAAGAGAGGGAAACAATGAAACACCCACCCTTCTTCTCAAAAGGAATCCAGACACTAATGAGAAAATTCAATGGCACACACTTTATCAACAATTTCAACATCTAATTTTTTTCTGTATTTTTTTTTGGCAAGGGACAATTACCAGAAAATAATAGTTTTCAGATATTTTCAAAGACTTTAGTTAATTAACTTAGACTTCTCCATTTGGAATTCAATTGTAGTCATTACAAGTGGTGCCCACAACTCATGAAAAACAGATAGATTAAAAGACGAGCTATCTGCTGTAATATAAAAATGGCCTGCACATTACATATCTGGTAATTTTTTCATTCCTTTTGAACTATGAATATCACTGGAAAATCTTCGTATAGGACACTGAAAATTATCTTTCCATGGCTTCTAATATCATCATGGGAGTTAGCATTTTCTTCTTTGAAATTGTGTGGTTACTTCATGGAAGACTCATCATCTTCAGTTGAAATGTCATACTCAAAGGAGACTTTCCACAAGATCATGAACAAACATCTAAAAAACAATAGCAGCACTTAGACGTTGCATTTCAAGGTCCACACCAGCACAGATTTGTGAACACTAGGATGATATAATAAAAGAGACAGAGATGCTCAGAGATATACAGATTTTTGTCTTTTGTTTAATAAGAAAGGAATTGAAAGCCCAGGTAGTTAAGTGCACTTTCTGACATCACTCCGCCTGTCTGTGAAAAGGTGTCCCAAATTATTACCTGGTTTTGTGTCCTTTCAACATACAGCTTTTCAAAAGTCGTATTCTACGAGTCTCGACAGATTATGAATCATTGGTCTGACTTGCCAGAAGTAGAACCAAGTGAAAATATACTAAAAATGCTCTAATTGATAAAGTTAATTAGCTATAATGTTCTGGACCTTCAGAATTATAAAGCTAGAAAACTGCTTTTAAAAAAATCTCATGAGCAGTTTCTGCCTTCTGATTCATAGATTGGCATTTGAGAGTCTTTTTGTTCCGGAAAGACTGAACTGAGTGCTTCCTTTTGGCTGTGATGATTTAAGGATGTTAAATTTGTCAGGAGCCTGAGGCTTATAAACTATCAGGGCATTGGGTAAGTGGACCTTCAGCCCAACATTCTTATTTCCTGTCACATATACACCTGGGAGCAATGAGCTCTTGTAGGATCAGAGTGATGGTGAGAGTGATGTCATCCACTGGTGGTTAAAAGTCAGGACACGTCTAAGGGCTGGATAGCTCTAACTGAGGCCATGTTACAAAGAAAACTGAGAGCCCTAGAGTAGACACCCTAAGGTAAAGGGGAGTCTGAATGTAGACTTTCGTCTCAGGCAAATAGAAACTGGATCTTGGCACTTCTGTCTTGTTGATGCTGGACTCCAGGTTTTTTCAGCCACCTCTTTGTGGTGTTTGGGTGTGTCCCCGAGAAAATACTGTATGCAAGTGTATTGAGGTAACCTGTGAGCACCAAACACTGTGAAACTGTTCCTGTGGCTTTGCTGTGTGGTGCTCTTGACTGAACATGAACTTGAAAGGAATATAATCTGCTAAGTGAATGATCAGCACCTGCAGCAGTAGTCAAAGAATAGGGAGGTATTGTCAGCAAGACCCATTAGCTGGCCAGACCTTGTCTAAGGAAAACAGAGGACTCACAGCTCCTCTGGCACCAGAGCCCACAGTCAGTGTCCTGAGAGTGCTGGAAGTGATTGAGGAGGCTGGAGCTGGGCTTGTGAGTCAGCCATGTAGGAGTTCACCACCAGCCCACTTCACTGACAGCCTTCAACTGGTGCTTAAAAATGAATTCTTGAACATATAGAGGCAATCCTTGGAATTCAGGGATGAGAAGCCCAGAAAAAAAATGGCTTCGAGTTCATTTATAAGACAGAAACTATTATCACAATGTTTTGTGTTTTCAGAAAGAAGTGACTATTTCTTGTTTTCACCCTGGCTGGATGAAGCCTGGGATGTATGTTATGCAACACAGTGAAACTTCTTTCACCATTGTTTTTCCATGGCAGCATTACCACAGCAAGCTCACATGCTGCCCCAGAGTACATGAAACACGGTGTGCTTTAGCACTGATTGCTGTCAAAACTGGAAATTTAGAAGAAATTGGAAAACAGAACAATTACCGAGCACCTGCCTCATGCTAGTTGTTGTTCCATGTGCTTGGGATACTTGAGTGCAGGAGAGACAGCAGCACCAGTGTGGGGTAGATTGCTCATGAGGTTCTTTCTCATCCGCATTGGCCATTCTTCCCTAGGGGTGAACCGTCTGTCTCACTTCACTCTCTTTAGGGAGTGACTCATGTGATCTTCGCTCCATGGCATCTGAAGCCACAGTAGCATATGTCAAGATTAAGTCTCCACTAGCTTGGATCTCAGAGTAATTTTGATAAGCAAAGTCTCCTTGTTCGATTCCTGAAGGAAAAGGAACCCTGAGTAGGAAGCTGCTGAGATGTCCATGCTGCTTGTCTGCACAACCTCTCTGGGCTGATAGACTCCCAAAGCAGAGATGACATTTTAGTGAGAAAAGACACACAGTAAGAAATTTAAAAGGCAGATATGAATTTAAAAAGATGCAGATCAAGGTAGGGGGCTTAGGAATGAGACAGGAGAGGGGAGGGGAGTACAATTTCAAATGAGGTGGTGATCATGGTAGATCTCCATGAGGGAGTCACATTCAAGAAAAACACTGTTTCCTTTAGGTTTTCAACAGAACTTTGGTTTTCCCTCCAAAATTGTTAACAACATCACATTTCAGTATACTAGGTAGTCCATATTTTTCCTTATATTTGGCTATTCTTTTTGTCCAAGTCAAATACACATTGAACATTTTTAACTACTCTGAATGTGCAAGACATTGGTGATACCATGATGGATGAGACAGATAGGGATTCTGGGCTCATAGCTTAGGGTCAGACACTGGCACAGCTTCCTTCATGGGGGCTTCCACCAACAGGCTGGCTGGGCCTTGTTTCTAATCTCTACTCAATCAGGGAGGCACCTCTGGCAGGCTGTGTCCCCATCAGTATCTGGTTCTCAAGAATTAATTTTTAATTGCATAAAACAATCCCATAGTAGCTACACAGCCTTTGTCCAATCTTGTTCAAGCTCTAGCGAGCCCGGGTACAGGACCCACCTTGTCTTTTGGTTCCATCTCAATCAACCAGATATTTAAAACTAGGCCTTTGACATCTGCTCTGCAGTTAGTGACTGCTTACCTTCATATCTGATATTTTTTCACTTGGCCTGCCCTAAACTATATGGAAATAGCATTCCATTCTTCCAGAACTAATCTTCATTCTTACTTCAAGTATGCATTCAGCTTGGTGGCTGGAGTAAAATTTTGATTCAGTCCCTTTTCTTGGGGTTTTATCTAAGCTCTGGCTACTGAAGGAGTCTTTTTCCTGTTTCCCAGGCACACTGGGACACACAGGAATCACCCAGGAATCTTTCAGGCCTGATCACTTAGTCATGGCTACAAACACAGCTATCTTCTGGACAGGGAGAGAGAGAGGCTGAGAAAATGTGTGAGAAGGTAGAAGCAGGTAATAATGGATTGTGGAGGGGTCAGAGTCAACCAGGAAGTGTAGACTTAAGGGATTTAAATCCAACATTTCTAAAAACCCTACTGGTTACATAAAACATCCCCTCAGACTAGATTTGGACCAAGGACTGAAGCCAGGTGTGCTGGAACCTTGTGACATCAGAGCCATTTCTACTCTGGGGTCTTGCCACAAGTTCAGACTCTATCTGAGGAAGGGCCCTCCGATTTCCTCTGTTCTAGAATTTTTTACCTGCTCCAGGGCTTCCCTCACTAGCCCCTTCTCCTAGCATGGGCAGGATCACCAGGTGCTGAGCCTGTTTCTCAGGGGATGCAGCACCCACACATTTCTCATTTCCCCTTCAGGCATTCCATCTCCCAGCCCCAAGGACCCTGTACCATTTCTCTTGTGTGAGTCTGGTCACTTGGAGTGGGGCAGGCTTGCTCTGAGTGCACACCTGCTCCTAAGTACTGAGTCCAACCAGCAGACTCTGTCTGAGCATAGAATGACAGAAGTATGAAGACACAGATGTTTTGCCTGTACTCATAGATCCTGAAGAGGCCACGAAGCCCCCACATGCCAGAGAGGCTCTGCATTTATTTAGTACAGATTTAATGACAAAGGTCTCAAGTAAATACCATTAGTGGGTAATTAACATTGCTGACCCCCCAAGTAGAGAGCAGTTCTGCCTGCAGATGATCAAAGGTCAGTCTTAGGACAACATGAGTAAACAAGCTATTTAGATAAACTCCTTTATAGTCCTTTGTACCTACTCCTGCCTAATTGCCTCTAGCTATTAGAACAACCATCTTTGGTTCATTTCTTCCTGAAGCTTTGCAAAACCTCTTGGCCTTCCAAGAAGATTTGCATCTTTCTTATAATATTTCCCACCACCCTGACTGATCTCCTACACCTAAGGCCTGTCTCTGCAGCCCCAAACTTGAGCCCAGGAGTGGGGCAACCTTGCTCTGAGCTGCACACCTGCTCCTAAGCCCTGCATCTGCAGACCCAAAGCTGAGCTCCAATAGCATCTCTGTTATGCACTCTGCATTTATTCTGCATCTTCCCTTTCCCAAGGAAATGAATATAGAATCTCTTACCCCAGTTTTTACAAATTGTAAGACAAGCATCATGGTGACACTGAGTGGCTTTAGGAGGAATTCAGGCTCAATGCTTTAAATGGTGTTGAATCACACTGTGATAAAGTCATTCTCTTTTGAATTCATTCTTGATTAGGCCAAAGAGAAATATTCCACTAGGATACCTATGTTCATAAAATCACCCTAGTACATGCACTGTCTCTCTTTTAACATGGAGTAAGTAGGGACACAGACTCAGATTTTCACTGAGAATTGTATTTAGATAGAAATTAATAGCCTTATTTTAAACATTTTGTGTAGTTTATATTTACCTTCCACTTAAAATAGAGTGAGATGCACCTTCCCTTTCAGTTTTGTGTTGTTAACTTTCCTTCTGAAATAATTTTTCATGAAATAAATGAATTAAGAGAATAAAAGCAATGAAAGCATACAGGTTCTTCACTGAGAAGGTGAAAAATCAAGTATCTTCTTTCCTTCACTGTTCCCTTTCACCATGCCCTCCATGACCAAAGCGATGTTAATTAGGCCTTTATGGTAATTACTTAGTTTCAGATCATACATCCAAATGCTGGCAGGGCACACTCACTTAGATGTACCTATTCGTAAGCATGACAAACACAACATATTCAAACAGGTGTCTCTATCATTCCCTTTATGCCAGATTCTTCTAACCTATTTCTTACTTACTTTGGCCACGTTGGAACCCTCAATATCTGCAGCAAAAAAGTGAGAGATTATTGACATAATTTCCTTCACATGTTAACACAGCATCATTTATGTTGAACTAGATATTACATTCTGTGACTGTAATATTTCCCCAATGTATTCTCCTTTTCTCATCCTTATTGTCACCCTTCCTATTTCAGTCACAAATAATCTTTCTCCTAACTGCATTAGTAGTATCTGAGTCAGTTTTCTCTTCCATCCTGCTTTGTGCATAGCCTTCACATACAAACAGAAAAAATAGGACCCTCCATTATGCTGCTCTCAGATGTTGGAAACATCAGTTACTCACAGGATGAACTCTAAGCTCCAGGTACAACACAGAAGATGCCATGACTCATCCCTTCCTTCCATGCTAGTCTCATCTTTTGAGACTCTGGTTTACCAGTATGCTCCCCAATACCAAACTGATTTTAGATACCTGCATCCCTATCCCCACCACTGTCATCATCAGCATTTCCCTCTACTGCCTCAATAACTTTTCCTCATTTTTGAAGAATGAACTTGGCTCTAACCTCCTCCAAGAACACTCCCCCAAAACCCACCACAACAGCTCCCAGCAGGCAGGACTCCCAATCTTTGAGGTCATATTGGATCTTGTGCCTAGTTTCATGAGAGCATTCTGCATGCTACAGAAAATCATCTGTTTACATTTCTGTTTCTTCATCAGACTATGCCCTCCTTAAGGAGAAGGACTCATTTATCCTGAGTCCTTAGCAAGGTGCATTATACATGCTAGGAACTCAGTAACTTCATAAATATTCCTTCATACAGTTGTTTCATTTGATAGCAATGAAGCATTGTTACATAATTAGGGATGCTGAGATAATATTTCTCAGTATTATTAATAATATTAACATAATAATAAGGCCATAATTATTCCACTCTGTTATTGTGCAAACTCAGCCAGGGTGTAAACGAATGGGCATGGCTGTGTTGTATACAAACTTTATCCAGGCTAGGAGCTGGATTTGGCCCACAAGCCATAGTTTGCAAACTCCCCATTTAGTAGATTAGAAGGTGCAAATAGAAATCCCTGCCTCGATTTATTGAGGTATAACTGACAAATAAAATTTGTACATTTAAGGTGTGCAATGTGATGTTTTGTGAGTCAGACTTTTTGAAAGAGAAATTCGTACATTTCTTTATTGTTGGTTTAACATAAGCTAGCATCTTATTTTTAATTTTTTCAAATTGGTTAACTTCTGTATTTTGGAAATAAGGTTACATGCTCTTTTAGTATAGTTCTAGACAGAACTATGAGTTTAAGAGATTACTACAAATATCACTGTCTTTTGTTTTAAGGGAAGTCACTACCTGAAACTCAATCAAAATGAATAAAAATTAAAGTTACATATGTTAGGAAAATACAATTACAGTATTGACTGATAATCACACTTTTTCTTTGGCTGAAAAGAAAGTTAACAGCTGAAAAGAAAATGAGAGCTAAGCAAATTCCAATATTTTCATAACTTGGAAAAGCAAATGCTTTACATGGATCAGCTGCAACTAAATTTAATACGAAACATTCAGTAACCCTCCCTGTTAATTTAGTAGTACATCACCTTCCACAGAAAAACACTAAGTCTGTTTTGCATGTTTTTTTTTTCCTGCTTAATTTGCCATCAAAAGGAAAAGAAAACAACAATAGTTCAAAAAACTTTAATCTCTAGACATGCTACCTTATTTTGCTACTTATATGTGATCATTTTTCATTTAATGTCTTTTCTGTTTTCCTTTCTGTCTGAGAAAAGATTGTTTACCTGGCAGAATCTGGGATTGGAGACCTGTGCTCCTTCAACTAGTTCACAGAATATATGTGATAAGACACAGAACTTTTCCAGATCAAAAGCAGCCCATGGGGATTTTCCTATACAGTATTAGAAGCCACTTAGTAACTCCTCTTAGAACAGTCCTCACATACTCTCTTCATTTAATTTCCTTTTGTTTTTACAAGAAGATACCATCTATGACCATTTCTTTTTCCATCTAAAATGTTTAGAGGCATTGTGCATATTGTTCGCCATCAATGACCTTCCAATTAGAATTTGTCACTCTCTTTCCTCTGGAATTTGCCGGTTTAAGAATGTCTTCTTTCTCAAGAGTGAAAGTCTCATGCTGACACAATAGAGCTGTCCAACATGCATTTTTGTTCCTCTTTGAGCCTGGACATTTAGGTCATCTATTTTTTCCTGTCTTTAAGGCTTTTTTTCCTTCCTAATCTCCTAACAATGACTATATTCATATTTTCTCTGCTATGTGCTGCAATATCTTTCCCCTCAAAGTTTCAAGACCTTGAACAAAGATCAATTTATTCAATTAATCCACATGAGGAAAAAAGGACAGAGAATTACCATGTCACTCATATGACTAAATATAAAAATGTTTGATGTTTATCAGAGGGGACAGGAAGCAAGGGGGATGGGAAAATCCCCAGTTGCTTCCTCTGGTAAAAACATCAAACTCCTTCCTCTAATAGTTGTTTTTAAATAATGAAAAGGTGCTTGCTCTTTTTCTTGTTATGTTTTAGACCAGGGAATGGGAGAAAAACCTCTTTAATTCCCAGAAATACACTATTTAATAATATTTCCCATGGACTGTAATATTTTCCTTTTGGATCCCTTTTTAAAGACAAGTTTTTGTTCAAATGATCTTTCATAAATTAAGGAAAGAAATAAACTAGGAATATGAACTGTAAAAGTGTAAGTCACATTTTTGTTTTTTTCAACATGGTTTCTTCAACATGTTTCTTGCCTCTTTAATTTCCCTTTCACTGACTTCGCTAGTCTAACTTTAAAGGTTATGTTAAAATATTTGTCTGACCCTAATATTTCTTAATTTTTTGCTGTTATTTTTCTTAGTGAAGCCAGTTACAAAACTTGGTTGTGACACAGAATAGCTCACAGTGTGACAATTATCATTACTTTTAAGTTTTCGACAATGTCTTTATAAAGACTGAAATGTCAAATCTGTTGCAAATTTTAGTACTATAGTTAACTGAACTAGTTAAATTACTATACACTGCTGAAGGACAAAATATAAAATAAGTTTATAAGATTCTTGGACATAAACTCTTGAAAGTTCTAGGGACACAGTAGGAAGAGGCAGGATGCAGTGACCATTTCAACATCTCTGAGGCAGTGAGTCAAACTACATGTGCTAATGAAGACATAAACAGGTAAGACTCTTTATATTTGTAAAATGCTTACTCTTGGGAGAGAAGATGGATTTCCGAAAGCTTTCCCTACTTTCTTTTTATGTTACTGTGAGTTCAATGTATGGAGAATACTACTTTAGATGTGACAAATTTTGCACAGTTTTAGATAGGAGGAACAAGTGTGACTCATTTTTATAACAGAATTATTAAATCAAAATACAGGGAAGTTGCATTGTGTTATGGGAAATATATAAGTCAATTTTAAGTTGAAGTCATGCTAAAATCAAGAAATGTGCAAAACAGTCTAATCCAGTGTCAATGTTTTAAAATATAAAGGTATTAACATCAAATTGCAAAAATACACTATGAGAAAAAAAAGCTAATATAAATTTTCCATTTTACCTGGAAAGCTGACATTGTCATACATTTCAAAAAATAGCCCTACTTTCATCTGGAAAATACATTATTCAGTTTGCACAAAGAGTGTCTGACACATTGTCCAGCAAATAGTAAGCCCTTTATAAGAGTTTGTGGATTGAATGATTCAATCCACTTTGTGGATTTAAATCATTATCTCTTCTTACCAAATTAAATGTTAGCTAATGACAGCATGCCCCAGGCTCAGCAGCTGGAATTCATCCTTTGTGGAGACGGGAATTACGAAGCAAAGCGAAAGAACCCCTCAGAAGTGCACTCCAAATGCCAGAGCAGCACTGCAAGGTGAAAGGCTGCAAATCCTTGGTGTGTGCTTTCCAGAAAGTGCCATTCCGTAGCTGAAGTGGCATGCCTCTCCTAGTGCTAATTTTCTGGATTCTCTAGTCTTTGACATTGTGGTTGATTCAATATAAACACATTTCTATAACTAGATTGCTTGAAACTTGCTCAAGTTTGACCTGTGACCTTCACTTATGAAAAATGGATAAGCTTGATTGCTCTTCACTGACACTGAGCATGTTCAATTAATGCTTACATTATAAAGAATGTGCAAACAACACAAATGGAAATTAAATCCTTTTCACTATCTGTCTGCATCTGAGCATTCATAAATTGAAATAAGTGTGAAAGAGCTGTCCTCAATCAATTTAAGCTCCAGTCCCTGACCCGATTATGCTATGCGTATCAATATATGTTCCCTTAATTAAATGTGGTTCAGAGAGCATTAATGATATTTAAAAAAGAGAAAGAATTGGAGCCTCGTATTACTACTCATCATTGGGAAAAACAATAGAGAGATTGATGAAAAGGATCATTGGCAGAAGAAAAAGATGTTGTATACATTATCATAATTATCTCCTATGCTGAGTGATTTCAAAGCAAGACACTCAGGAAGGCACTATTTTTTCCTCAGCAATCTCTTGCAAGGTCTAAGGATTACAGGAAGAGGAAGAGTAGCTACATCAGTTTGAGAAATTAGGTCCTGTTCTTGGTATTCTTACCATTCATTCACTGCTTACTTTGACACCACTACAAACATTTTCAAACCTTTTCTGACACTCTATTTAAGCAATACAAGCAAGTTACTTCATAAATTTCCACTTTATTCCTGAAAAAAATTTTAAAAAATGTTCTCTCAGTGTTTTTTTAAAAAATAATTTTATTTTAAATTCTGGGATACATGTGCAGAATGTGCAAGCTTGCTTCATAGGTATACATGTGGCATGGTAGTTAGCTGCACCACCCATGCACATGAGTTGATAGATGCATCAAGCCATCATCTAGGTTTTAAGTCCCGCATGCATTAGTTATTTGTTCTGATGCTCTCCCTCCCCTTGCCCTCCATCCCCCGACAGGCCCCAGTGTGTGTTGTTCCCCTCTCTTCATGTGTTCTCATTGTTTGACTCCGACTTATGAATGAAAACATGATGTGCTTGCTGGAAGCCATCGTCCTCGGTGTGCTTTCAAGCAGAGCTAATGTCTCTCTTCTTTCTCCTATCTCGCTTTTTTCTTTCTTTTCTACTGTGTCGTCTGCAGGGACAGCAGAATGACTTCTGGAGAAGAAAACAGTTGTTAATGATGCTAGAGCCCACGGAGAATCCATGGCTTCCACGGTGTCCTTCCCATCCGTACTCCTGAGAAAGGCAGGCCGTACACTGAGTGTTGCTTTCATCAGTGATATGTTGCTACTAGTGGTGTTAGAAACTGCTCATTAAATGTTCTCACATGGATAGCTTTTTAGTCACTTTACTTTGGACCCCGGATGATCAAGATCCGACATTCTGGAAGAGTCACAGATTGACTCAGAGGGAGGTAGGAGGAGAAAAATAGAATAGAATTTCCTTGGCTGGGTTATAGTCCTTTTGCAAAAAGATACAGCTGCAGCACCCACTGGTGTAGTTGCTGGTGCATTGTGTTGCCTTTAGTAGCTGGATGCAGTCAAGAGCTACCATGTATGACAAGGAGAATCTTGAAGGGAAGGTAAGACTTATGGAAGAGTAAGACTTGATTGCATCTGAAAGGATTGGCATCAGAAAATGAGCCAGACTCCCTTGGAATACAAGAAAAAATGACAAACACCTGCCTTTCCTTGCCCCTGGTGTTAATTCAGTCCTGAGGTAGAGAATTGTGTCCTAGGAAAGCTCGAAATTGATGTCAGGGATTTGCTGGCCTTGGCTGGTTCTAAATGTGTCCTGAGCAAAAAGATCTGTGGGAGGTGGGGCAGAAAAAGCAAGGCGCTTGGTTGCTCACCACAGATGTCATTGAGAGGAATAACTTGGTGCTTCTGGGAGTTCCAGAATTGCGTGTTTTCTTTTCTTTTCAGATTTTTTGGTGACTTGAGGAACCAGATTTGATTAAATTAGTCTTAACTGTCATGAGGAAGTCTGTGGACAGTTTATGTCCTATTTTTCCTTAGTTTTGACAACCAAATATGTACCAGCTAAGATGAAGGACATGGTGGACGCATGGCTGGTGTCTTCCCCGAATTAACTTACTTCTTTTTAGTATTGTTTATTTTCAATTCTCCTCCTCTATTAGCTCCTTCTTGTCAACACTTAAATATGTTTATAACTCTTCAGCTTAATAAAAACTGAAAACATAAATAATATATGTCAAAAAGTAAAAGAGAGGGAGGAAGAAAGAAAATGCCTCATGAGTTGGTCTAAATGCCAATCTTTCCTCTTTAGCTTTCCATAGTCTACTTCTCCTCTTCACAGCCAAGCCTCTTAAGAGACATGTTTCGTTGTTCCCTCTACATCTTTACAAGCCATTCACCCTGAAATTTGCTTTCTATGCCTACAACTCTACCAAAAGTGTGCTCCACAAAACTGCCAATGATCATGTTGTTAAATGCAAAGGGCAGTGTTTAATCTGTTTCCTCCTTATTCTTAGCAGCAGCCAAAACTCAGTTCTTCCTGCAAAACCTTTGCTTCCACATGCCTCGCTCTTCTGGCTGGCTTCACTCATCTCTGGCCACACCTTCAGTTTCCTTTGCAGGATTCTAGCCCTGGATCTTCTGCTGACCATCAGCATTAAGCTCTGAGGTTCCTCTTCTCTTTTTCCTCTCTGCTCCGTTATATCCACATCCATGGTTTCAATGATCAATATTATGCTGATGATTTTAAAATCTTTATATTTCCAGCTAAGATTTCTTTTCTAAGATCTAAGCTCATATGTTAAAGCCTCACTGGGCAACTGAAAAGCGTATCTCACCTGTACTGCAGTACAGGTAAAGGTAAAGGAAAACATGTCAGAAAGTAAATACAATCTTCTACAAAATCACTCCCTCTCCCAATGACTGAAGTGAACTTCAAATCAGTTTTACAAATCAAAATTCTGGGTCTCAGTGTTGACTTCTCTCTCTCTCCTCAACTCTCCACTAAGCAACAGTTTCTACTGTAGAATGTCTCTGAATTGCATGTAATGTTTTTGTTCCCATTTCAACTTTATTTCTTTGGACAAAGCCAACATTATTCTCCATCCGTGTTTTGGCAATGATATCCTCTTTCACTTTTCCATAAGCAGGCTTCCCCACATTTTACTGTCTGCATCCATTACTGCTCTAAAATGGTCACCTGTCTATGTCCCTGCATGGTTCCTCTGGTTTCTCCTGCCATTCCAGCCCAATCTCTGTCTATTTCCCTATGATTTCAACTTTCCTCCCATAATGAATACTCTTTAACAATTGGGCCTTCACAGTCTGCCTTAAAAATGTTTTTCCTCTAGTTTGCCAATATTACTTCTACTTAATGTGGTTTGGCTTCATGTCCCCACCCAAATCTCAGGTTGAATTTGGATCCTGGGTGTTGGAGAGACCTGGTAGGAGGTGATTGGATCATTGGGGCAGACTTCTTCCTTGCTATTTTCATAACAGTGAGTTCTCATGAGATTGGTTGTTTAAAAGTGTGTAGCACTTGTCCATTCACTCTCTCTCTCCTGCCACTGTGTGAAGACATGCCTTCTTCCCCTTCATCTTCCATCATGATTGTAAGTTTCCTTAGGCCTCCCCAGCCATGCCTCCTGTACAGTCTATGAAACTATCAGTCAATTAACCTCTATAAATTACCCACTGTCAAATAGTTTGTTATAGTAGTGTGAGAGTGGACTAATACAGAAAATTGGTTCTAGAGTAGTGGGGCATTGCTATAAAGATACCTGAAAATGTGGAAATGACTTTGGAACTGAGTAATGGTCAGAGATTGCAACAGTTTGGAAGACTTAGAAGAAGACAGGAAGATGAGGTGCACTTTGGAATTTTCTAGAGACTTTTTGAATGGTTGTGACCAAAATGCTGATAGTGATATGGACAGTGAAATAGCTGAAGAGGTCTCAGATGGAGATGAGAAACTTATTAGGAATTTGAAAAAGGTCACTCTTTTTTTTTTTTTTCACGTAGGACTGCAGATGTTTATTAAGGGAAACATTATGGAAATTACAGGGAGGTCACTCTTGCTATGCTTTAGCAAAGAGGCTGGTGGCACTGTGTTCCTGATTTAGAGATTTGTGAAACTTTGACCTTGAGAGAGATGATTTAGGATATCTGGTGGAAGAAATTCCTAAGCAGCAAAGCATTCAATAATTGGCCTGGCTGCTTCTAACAGCGTATGCTCATAATAATTTACAAAGAGATGGTCTAAAATGGAAACTTACATTTAAAGAGGAAGCAGAACATAAACATTTGGAAAATTTGCAGCCCAACCATGTGGTAAAAAAGAAAAACCCATTTTCCGTGGAGGAATTCAAAGCTGCAGAAATTTGGATAAGTAAAGAAGGCTGAATGTTAATAGCCAAGACAATGAGGAAATGCCTCTGGGGCATTTCAGAGACCTTCACAGCATCCCCTCCCATAACAGACCTGGAAGCCTAGGAGCAAAAAATAATTTTGTGGGCCAGACACAGAGCCCAGATGATCTGTGCAGCCTTCGGACATGATACCCTGCATCCCAGCTGCTCCAGCTCTAGACATAGCTAAAAGAGGATAAGGTATAGCTTGGGTCATTGCTTCAGAAAGTGTAAGCACCAAGCCTTGGTGGCTTCCATGTGGTGTTGGGCCTATTGGTGTGTAGAATGCAAGAGTCGAGGTTTAAGAATATTTGCCTAGATTTCAGAGGATACACGAAAATGCCTGGATGTCCAGGCAGAAGTCTGCTGCAGGAGCGGGGCCTTCGTGGAGAACCTCTGGTAGGGCAGTGCAGAAGGAAAATGTGTGATTGGAACTCCCAAACAGAGTCCCCACTGGGGCACTGCCTATTGGAGCTGTGAGAAGAAGGCCACTGTCTTTCAGACCCTAGAATAGTAGATTCAGCAACAGCTTGCACTGTGCTCTTGGAAAAGCTGCAGGCACTCAATCCTAGCCTGTGAAAGCAGTTGCCAGAATTGTACCCTGAATAGCCACAGGATCAGAGCAGCCCAAGGCCTTGGGAGCCCACCCATCATATCAGTGTGAGCTGAATGTGATTCATGGAGTCAAAGGAAATTTTGAGCTTTAAGATTTAATGACTTACCTGCTGTATTTTACAGACTTGCACAGGGCCTGTAGCCCCTTTCTGTTGGCTGATTTCTCCCTTTTGGAATAAGAGCATGTACCCAATGAATGTATCCCCCTTATATCTTGGAAGTAACTAACTTGTGTCTTTACTTTACAAACTTATACACAGAAAGGGGTTGTGTCTCAGACGTGACTTTGTACTTGGACTTTTAAGTCAGTGCTGGAATGAGTTAAGACTCTGAGAGACTGTTGGGAGGGCATGATTGTGTTTTGAAATGTGAGAAGAAAATGAGATTTGGGAGGAGCTAGGGGAAATATGATATGGTTTGGCTCTGTGTCCCTACCCACATCTCATGTTGAATTGTGATCCTGAATGTTGGAAGAACCTGGTGGGAAGTGACTGAATCATTGGGACGGACTTCTCCCTTACTGTCCTCATGACAGTGAGTTCTCACAAGATCTGGATTTTGAAAGCGTATGGCGGGAGGCTGGGTACAGTGGCTCATCCCTGTAATCCCAGCACTTTGGGAGGCCAAGGTGAGTGGATCACTTGAGGTTGGGAGGTCAAGACCAGACTAACTAACATGGAGAAACTCCGCCTCTAATAAAAATACAAAATTAGCCAGGTGTGGTGACACATGCCTGTAATCCCAGCTACATGGGAGGCAGAGACAGGAGAATAGCTTGAACCCGGGAGGCAGAGGTTGCAGTGAGTTGAGATCACACCATTGCACTCCAGCCTGGGCAACAAGAGTGAAACTTTGCCTTAAAAAAAAGTGTGTGGCATTTTCCCCTTCGTGCTCTCTTTTTCTTACCACCATAAGATGACATGCTTGCTTCCCCTTCTTCCACCACGGTTGTAAGTTTCCTGAGTTCTCCTCAGTCATGACTCCTGTACAGCTTGTAAAACTGTGAGTCAATTAAACCTCTTTTCTTTACAAATTGCCCAGACTCAGGTAGTTCTTTAGAGCAGTGTGAAAATAGAGTAATACATTATGCATTCTTCAAAATTAGTTTAATGACTTTCTTTTCATAAGCAAAGCTTAACAACTCTTCATCCTCACCCTAATATAGTGTACCCTGCTATGCATTGCTATGATTTCTTTAAAATTCCAAATTTTTGCTTAATTGCTTATTAACTTATAAAGCTTATAAGAGAAACCAATCTTGTAGTTATTAACAGACAGGGATATGATTATAGTTGAATATGGCATCTACTCAAAGGAAGAAGCATGTAAAATTATAATTTGTATTTATATTTATTGATATGGAAAATATTTTTAATAATTATCTATAATATTCTGTTAAATGAAAAAAATAAGGTTCAATATAGCGTGTGCACTATGTTCCAATGATTAATAAATAAATTTGCTTTAAAACCAGGAAGGAAAGCAGCACTTCCAGAATAGTGAAGTGAAGACCTTGGCAAATATACTCCTCAGCAAAGGCAACAAACACATTGGCAATACTATTCTAAATGAGCTTTTCTAGAACTCTGGAAATTAACATAGGACTTAAAACTTTCTAAGGAGTGTTTATTTAAGAAAACCTGCTGAACCTTGGTAAGAACAGCACAGTCTGTGGTACTTCATCTCCATCGACTCTCAGCCCTGTTTCCGCTAACTGCACTCACTAGTGCTGAAGGCCAGCAACCTCACAGCCACCACAGGGACAAATGGAGATTGAAGCTCACCAGAAAATCCCATACCAAGTGCAATTTTACTATTTGACCTGTCTCACAGTTCTCTGGAAAAATTCTGTTGTTTTACACAACACGTCTCAGTGTTTTTCTTGTTTTCTTTGTTCAGGGAAACCTTTATTCTCAAAGCTTTGGGGAAAGCAATTAGTAGCGATCATTCACCATCCTGCTAACTGGGGCTACAATGTCAGTCAGGGCAAACAAAAGCCAAAAATCTGGCCAAAACTTATAAAAGGGAGACCTATTGAATCACAAATTTAACCAGAAAAAGTCATTCTTGTGTACTACTGACTTCAAAATATGATTGAAAGACATAAAAATAACTAAATAAAATGAATAAGACATTACTTGTTCATGAATCAGAGGACTTAGTATTGTTAAATAGCAATTCTCCCCAAATTGACCCATAATTTAGTGCTGTTCCTATTGAAATCATAGTCTTTTTGTTTTGTTGTGTTTTTTTTTTTTTAACAGAAATTGACAAACTGATCCTTTATGGAAATACAGTGACCCAGAATAGCCAAAACAACCTTGAAAAAGACAAAATTGGAAGACTCATACCTCCCAATTTCAGAACATACTGCAGATAATCTGTGATTATTTCTCCAGTTTCTGAGTTTAACTGCAGTAAATACAGTAGTAGAAGCAACTTGCAGAAACCCCGTATTGGATCCTTGACCTAAGTAGTAAGGACAATTTAAAATTAAATGTCATGTGGGCATCTTTATAGCTCCTCAATCAGTCAAAATATTAAACTGAAAGCAATATTTCTTGACTCACCAAACTATGTCTTATTTTTAAAAAGGTCTGCTTAAACTATCTATAGTGGATTATGCTGCCAGCAACTGAGACTCCTATTTACGAATGTCCATCTCTGCATCGTGGAACCAAGATAAGATTGTTTTATACATGTACTTTTATTTTCTATTTTATTGTACAATAAATATATGTTTATTACATGAGAAAGATAGTAAGATTTTAACAGGTTTTTCTACATGGGCTTTGATTTCCTGGACTCTCAAATAATTCCCTTTATCCTGGATCTCACCTCCCATTGTTGAGAGGACACTATTCTAGAGACTATCCTATCCCTCTGTTTTCTTGCAGGGAAAGGCAATGAAGACCAAATTCTATGACTGCAGTGTTGGCCAATGGATTGAGTTTTGGCACAAAGTTATCTCATACAGTTCATAGAGTTGGTTAGGGTGCATTACTGCTCTCTGGGTTTGGTTCTCTGGGCCTTTGGTTTCTCCTTATGGGTCTTCCTTCTTTTCCATGAAAGTAACTGAGTGGTTTTCTCACCTTGCTTCTAATGTATAGTGATCTGGGCTCTTTCCTGTGGTTACCATCAGACAGGAGAGCTGGAACAGCTGGGAGCTGGCCAGGCATCTTACTCTTCAGGAGCCTCAGGACTTTTTCTTATGGTCTTTCTGCATAAGCATGTTTGAGTTACCTTGTAGCTTGGTAACTTCACAGCAATAGGACTACTTACCATTTGGTTCAGGGCACCGTAATGAACATTCCAAACATCTAGGTATATGTTGCAGCCCTTTTCTGACATAGCCTCAGATTCACACAGCAACATTTTGGCCACTTCCTATTAGTTTAAGCAAGTCAGAAGCCCAGATTCAAGGAGAAAGGACATAGACACCACCTCTCAGTGGGAGGAGATCATGTTTGCATTGTTGAGTAGTTTATGGGATGGGATTTATTGTTGGCTGCCTTTGGAAAAAACAGCCTTCCACATGAAGTAATATACTATTGATTAACTTGTTGCATAGGCCTCACAAGCACCATTGCTGGTGGCTAAAGAGTTGCTCCTTTGAGGCTTTGAACTGATTCTCACAAATAAATTGAATTCAGCAGAAGTGCAACTGTTGCTTTTAGTAGAATGTCTTTTAGTGCATAGTATAATTCCAGTTTCATATTGGAGAGTACAAACCCTCTGAATTGAGACATTCACAAAAAGACAAAGATATTTACAAATATCCTAGGCAAATGACTCAAAAAGATGTGTTAGCATGCTTAAAGCAAGATCGAGGCTTGTGACAGGGCACTTGAGATACTGAGGCATATGCAAACATCTTGTCAGGCCATTTCCCTAAACTATAATTTAACCTCTGCTCCTATATCAGAAAAATGATATCTTATTAGTTATTGCTACCTATGATTTAAAATATTATAACCTATTTTGGAGAATCTATGGAGAAAAAGAAAACACTAAGCCTAGAAATACTGAGGAAATATAAGAAGCTGTAGAAAATCTTTAAGCACACAGCAAATTCTTAAAGGAAATTTACCAAGTGAGACTAGGGATATAGCAGTTCTCTTGCAACATCTAAGATCGGGGGGTAAGGAGCATAAGTGGTGTGTGAGTTGTTTAAAAAAGCATAATCATAATGAATAAAAACTGTTGCAAAATTTTGAAAATAGTATAAATATTATTATTATTTCACTGCCGCCTCAATGTTTTCTGTTTTACTTTGCTAATGAAAGAATTGCTAGACCGTGAATTAGTGCATAGTCTAACCTATTGTTGTGTTTGTTGTTGGGTCTCGGGTAAACTTTGCGACTGCAATGAGAAGTATTCAGTAATTTGATTTAAAAATATTTCTGTTTGCAGAATGATCACTCTCCAAAGATACAGAGTAAGGTTGTTATTGATTAAACAATTCAGGTTTGACCTTTCTGGCTGGGATTGTAGGAATGGTACCCACAGGATCCTGCAGCAGCAAGGAAGTATACAGTTTGTTCCTTCTAGAACCCCTTTATGCAGTGCTGAGGGAATTACCAGCCTATAATGAAATGTAAATTAATTCCACACTCTTTGAGGTTCAAATAAAGTTCAGTGTGACAACTCTTCTTGGTACTCATACTGGAATAAGCCCTACTCTAATATAACAGATTCAAGCATTTTCACATTTCTTTTTCATTATTTAAAATAAATAACACTCCCTGCTCTCTCCCATGTGATCCTGGGCTTAAGACACATTCCCAGAATAAACTAAGATGACAAACAAAATCGATAATCCAATAAGGCTGAAGGAGGTCCATTACGTTCAAGACTTTTTATGCGCCTGCTTGCCATTTGGTTTCTATCATAATTGAGGGCGGCTGCTGTAAGTTATGAACCTCCACCAGTACAGAGGCTGGTTGATTCAACCCGAGTTTTCCTCTCTGCATGCCTTTCACTCATTGAGAGCAGATCAGAGGATGGCAGAGGAATTTCAGGGATGTACGTAGCCCTGGCCTTACACAGTCATATGATGCCACTGGTTGTGATGGGGAATGTGGCAGAGGAAACATTTAAACACAAAAATGAGGTTGAAAATAAGTACAGGGTAAAGGAAAAAACATATCTAGGTGTTAAAAGTATCTTTTCTTCCAAAAAATGCTTTAAAAATTCTTATTTTTCCTATTTCACTCTTCTAAGTCCTTGTCTATCTCTAGCCTAAAAACTCCCAGACAAATGTCTTAGGAGATCCACTTAAAGTCCACTGTAGATATATTCTTCCCCATTTAATTTTAATAACATCAACATCTTCTCCTGTGGTTTTTAGTTATTTTATACTTATAGCTTTATTTCTCTGAAGAACAGCTAATATGAGGACTTGGTCATTTGTAAAGGCTATTAAAGCAATATATACCTAAGAATCTAGTGTTTTCATTTACATATTCTGTGTAAACAAGGAGTGTGATTTTGAGTCTATATAACTGCTGTGTACATACCTGCATTCATAAGCATCCTGCTCACATTTTAAGTTTCAAAGCCAAAGGGAATTCAGAAAACTGTAATGGATCCCCAATGAAAGAAGAGCAGCACATTTTAAACAGAGTCCAAAATCAGCATATTTTTATTAAGAATCCAAATTTCATAAATGACAGTTCTAGATATACTAAAATTGGCAATCTGTTATTACTTGAGTACATTTTCCGAATGCCTTTCCTAACAGAAAGATGTGTACGAAAAGTATCTCTTTACATTTTCATTTGGAGTATCATGAGATGTATATTTGAGCCTTCTTGTTTTTGTTTGGTTTGCATTTGAAGTTTTACTTTTGAAATGTAAGCAAACCACCATTGAATAAAATGAGTGGTATGGTGTCCAGCTACCTACTGTGCACCCATAGTTATATTTAGATGTCTTTTTTGATGCTTCAAGCATTTTATTAATCCTTCATCTATTTATTCTACTGTGCTTGACATGGTAACAGGCAAATTTTAGACAATGAAATGTACTTGGATGAGACCCATGTATTTAACCATTCATTTATTCTACTCTGCTTAGCACAGGAAAAGCACATTTCAGACCATAAAATTTACCAGGGTATGTTCAATCGCTGATATGAATGTGTTTAGAAAAATATTTTCCATGAAGCAATTTTTTTTTCTTTTGTACTTTCAAGAATTAAAGTTTTTTTTGCTTACATATCTATTAGGGTAGCTTTCTGTTTTCCAGATCTCTCCCTTCCAGCCCATTAATCATAAGCTATAATTGGTACAATAATGATTATTTTTCTGCACAAAGAATTCAGTGTCTCACTATTGCTTACAGTAATATTGTAATAACACCCAGCATGACTTTCAGGCATTCTGCCATGTGACTCTCTGAACTTGTATTTAACTATCATCTATTTTTATATAATAATTCTCTGATGTTGCATTTATTAACACCAATATATCTCTGTGAAAAAATTACAAAACCAATTAGTGAACATAAGAGCTCACAATCAATAAGAAATGGTGACATGCAAATAAATATTCCAATAAAATAAAATGGGTACCATAATGGAGGACAAACTTACAATGGTGTATTAAGAAAGAGAATGCCTTGAAGAGTTGAAGATAACTTCCAAGGGCACACCTATTAGTTGAACTGTTAGCAATGGGTAGGAGTTTATCAAGTCAACAATGGGCAAAAGGGCATGTAAGAAGAAAAGAAAAAGGTGAACACAATATGGAAGCATTAATTTATATACCAAGTTCCAAAAATGGTCCCAAATATGGCTATTTTGTCAAGTGTGTCAAAAGAGGAGGGGTCAGAAATACAACTGTAGGAGAACATTAAAACTAGACAGTGAAAAATCCCATGCTGAGAGCAGTCAGAAGTGTTTTAGCTGAGAAATATCATGGCCAGATGACATTCATGCCTTATAAAATAAAATAGTGAGCAAAGTAGAAACTGGCCAGAAAAGGCATTAACTAAAAAGCCAAAAGATTAATTATAGGTGATTAAAATTACTCAGGCAAGAGATGAAACAGTTAATAATTGGAATTGATAATTTATTAGTGGACAGGAAAAATACTCTGAAATAATTCTGAAGTATTTTATGGGATGATTGCTGAAATATGAAAGCTGAGGAAGAAGATGGGTTTATCAATAATGACTGTCAATCACTTTTCCTGACTGAGGGACAGGGTGAAAGATAACACCATTGTAGAAGATAAGAACAGCAGGAAATAAAGTCAGTTTTGAATTCAGGAAGGAAACAAAGTAATTTGGTGCTGTTTTCAATATTTCCCCTAAAATCAATGTGTTGGAACCTTAATCCCCAATGCAACAGTGTTGATTGGTGGGACCTTTGAGAGGTGATAAAATCACGAGGGCTCTGCCATCATGAATAGATTAATGCCTTTATTATGGAGGTGGTTTGTTATAAAAAGTAAGTTCATCCCCCTCCTCTCATGCATGTTCACTCTCTTGCCCTTCTCTTATGGGATGATGCAGCAAGAAGGCCCTCACCAAATGTCCTTCTCTGGTCTTTGACTTCCCAACCTCCAGAACCATAAGAAATCAACCTCTGTTCTTTATAAATTACCCTTTCTCAGGAATCTTGTTACAGCAGCGCAAAGTAAGACATTTTGTTTGGGACATTTGGGGTTTGTGATGTCTTTGTAACTATTGGATAGTTTATCTAGCAAGACATTGAAATTATTGGGTTAAATACTCAATAGACTCTCACAGCTAGAGGTGGAGATTTTTCAAGGCATTGCATGATGATGGTTGAAACTGAGGGAGGTAATAATTTTCAGACAAATTGTGAAAAATTAGAAAAAGGAAAAGGCAAAGACCAACACTTAGGCTACATGCAGTCAAAGTCCTAGAAGAGGATAAAACCTTTGAGACTATAATGCTTAAGACAAACATAGAAAACAGAATAGAAAAATAATGAATTCTCAATAGGACTGAATAATTCAAATTTATTAACTATGTGAGTAAATGAAACATATCTAATGAATTTATCAAGAAGAAATTTACTGGTGATATTTACCAGAATTTTTCATATAATTTTTATAGAATGTTATAAACTAGATTGTAGTAGATTAGAAGAAAATGGAAAGCAGGAAATTTGATACTGGAAAGATAGAACATTTTTCAAAAAAAATAGCAGTAAATTTAGAGACAGAGGTATAACTTCAAGAGTGCCAAGCATGTGGGACCAGGTGAGTGGCCAAAGCCAAAAGGCACTGTTTACCATTCACAAGAGGAGAATGGAAGTGAATGGCACCCCTAGAGAGGTGTAACATCTCTCAGTGGCTTGTGCAACTGAGTATATTGTAATAAAATGTACTGAGATAATAAAAATTGGGGAAGAAAAAGATTTGAGTGGATGCAAATGAACATATTAAGTCCATAGTACCTCTGGTTTGCAAATGAAGGAATGTCAAGAATTAATTTGGTTTTCCTGATTTATGGACATCAATTCAGGTATTATTATCACATAGATTTTATTCTTTTTTTTTTTTTTACACCACCGTAATTTGTTATGGACATAATAAAAAACTCAGATAATGATTATCCTAAAAAAATTATTTGTTGGCCCTGTGCGGTGGCTCATGCCTGTAATCCCAGCACTATCATGTAGATTTTATTTAAAATGATTGAGGTAGATAAGACCACTCAGGAAGTAGTGCATGCAGGAGAGAAGTGGTCCCATGATTGAATTCAGAAGATTTCCAACATTTAGAAGTCAGATAGAGAAGAATCCAGAAAAGAAAGATGAGAAGGAATAGCAAATGATGTAAAAAGACAGAAAGGAGAATATATAATCATAAAAGCCCAAAGATGAAAATATTTTAAAGAGGCAATATTTAACTGAGTGTAAAGATTTTGAATTGGATGAGGAGAGCAGGAGACAAGGGGTCTCTTTCAGGCCTCCTTTGTAAGGGCACCAATTCCATTCATGAATGCACTGCTTTCATGACCTAATTACCTCCTGAAGGCCCTACCTCTTAATACCACCACCTTGGGGGTTAGGATTTTTATTTTTATTTTATTATTATTTTGAGACAGGCTTTCGGTCTGTCACTCAGGCTGGAATTCAGTGACATCATCTTGGCTCACTGCAACATCTGCTTTCTGGGTTCAAGCAATTCTCCTACCTCAACCTTCCAAGTAGCTGGGACTACAGGCATGTGCCACCACACCTGGCTAATTTTTGAGTTTTTAGGAGAGATGGGGTTTTGACATGTTGGTCAGGCTGGTCTCAAACTCTTGGGCTCAAGTCATCCACCGGTCTAGGCATTTCAAAATGCTGAGATTGCAGTCATGAGCCACTGCATCAGGACAGGTTAGGAGTTTACTTTCTGAATTTTGAGGGGACACAACATTCAGACCAAAGCAGAATTATGTTTTCTATTTTTTCAAATAAGTATAAGTCAAAATGCAGTAAGGGGAGGGGGGAGAAATTTGAAAAGCCAAGAAACATGAAAAAAAAAAGTCACTCTGAAAGTATAAAGGCAAACCAGGCACCATGGAGAACACATGTGTGGTCTATGATCAATATTATGAGATAAATGAAGCCTGATAAGTCTGATATACAGTTTTTAAATATAAAAGGAGAGCATTATTATTGTTTATAGGAATAGAAAGCCTTCTGATGGTAGTGAAATCTCTTAGCTGCAGTATCGGGGGAAGCTAGCCAGAGGGACACCCACAGATTCCTTGGAAAGCAGTGGTAGCATCGGGCCCCCCCGATCAACTTGGAAGCAGCTAAAACAAACCACGTTTTGTTCATCTTGAAAGCTTTACAAATGACAAATAACAATATTTCTTCAAGTGTTTTGTTACTGTTGTTGTATTGTTTGCTTGTTTTTTTGAGGACTTGGCACTCAGAAAGTCTTCAAGCATGTATTTATGTAATGACACCAGAATTTCTCTTTCCTATCACAAACTGACCTGTATCTTCTATTGATGGCAGGGAGCTAATCCCTGAAATCCGACATGGGAATGTTAGATAGAAAATGTTTCAAGATCTTTAAAATACTTCCCATAGATTGCTTACGTTAGAAGCTGCAGCTGTTAGGTGGAATATAGTCAAAGCTTGCCCAAGGCTGAATGTTGATGAGGAAGGCCTTGGTTCTTTTGTGATATACTTCAATTTCTAGCTCTAAATACAATATTTATTTTCAGAGGAAGCAATAAAACAATAACCTGATTGATTTAAGGTCTTGTACCATATACTCTGCAATTTAAGTAAAATATCTCAATATTACAAAGCCATGTTGGTTTCATTCTCACATTTGTTAAATGTGGAGTATAAACACTGACTTGAAGCCATGATTTGAAGAACACGATAAATTTGGATTTTTTCAGTCATCTTTTCTGACGTCCTTTTCCTATAATTTACTATCAATTAGATGATTCACTTCCATCTGCATCATACCACCTCCCTTTAGAACCTTCTATAAAGAGCTAGATGTTTCCTAAATATGTTATACAAGCTGCCTTGTATTTGTGAGGCCTCTTTTGGAAGTGTCTAAGCTGTGAGGCTATGGTCATTTGAATTCTATACTTCAAATATTTAATTCAGTTTGAACTAATTATGAATGACTCAAATATTTTCATATCCTCTTCTCCTAGTTATTTAAAATACTATACTCCATAAAAATAATTTTGAATATTTCATGTTTATAGTTATTTTTAAAATTCTATTTTAACTCTCCCTGCCATATCTGCTTTATGAAAAAAAGTTTGGTTATTGCACATGTTGTGTGCATGCCATCAGTCAACCAAACTGATACAGTCTAGAAATTCATGTAAGATGCAGAATTGAAGGGAATTAACTCATGGAATGTCTCCTAGCAGAGACAGAATTATTAGAATTATATTTTTAGGACAGAATGTGTATGAAAAATAAAAGAAAACACAATTTTTAGTTATTTAGGATCATAAATATTAATTATAGCAAACTCTGCACTCAGCTGTGGAAAGAATATTGCTAACATTTATTAATATACTGCCTGAGGTTTTTGAGTTTGTTTTAAACTCTCATGAACAAGATTTAGTTCAGTAAGATTTTAACATCCCATGAATTAAGCCTATGTGCATAACATTTCAAGTATAATATTATGCAAGATATTTATTCAGTTCTAGTGCACTACAATTAAGACTCATAGTAATTTTCATCACAGTCACCATGAGACATTCCATTAACTTATGAAAGCTGAGTTCTGCTAAATGTTCTGATTGCTAACATGAAACAGAAGGTCCAAAATGATTGGATTCATCCTCTTGATTTTCTAAATTTTAATCTTTCCTGTATTTTTTTGTGTGGCAGCTATTGAACTTTTTGCAAAAGTTTGCAAAGTTTCCCTTTATAGTATATGCCATTTTTAGCTCACAGCACTAGTTTGGAGAGTTTAGGTGAACTTACCCTTGCAATGTTTTGAGAATTCATAAAGTCCCAGTCATAGTTTATGTAAAGTGTTTTCCCCCAGAACTTCCAGGAAAAAACAAAATGAACTTACCCTTTCTTATAATGCACTGAAAGTGTAAGTCTGAAAAGCAAAAGCTTGCAGAAATGTCAATGTCAAGAAATGATTTAATATGTTGTTATCTCACTCAAGGTCTTAAGATAATTTCCTCTAAAATCTCTCTCTCTCTTTTTTTTTTTCTTACAAGCAACTCTAGTTTCTGCTATTATTTTTCCTGTTGAGAATTAAACTCCACTCTCAATTATGTATTACAAAGAGTGACTGCCTTGGCTTCTTAAAATATGAGCATGCATTTAAAACTTCTCTGTGCATTAAATTCTGTGAAAGTCATAAAATTGCAATTACATATAGTTCAAAACCTAGTTTAAAAAAACTGCACTTACAATGAAAATTAATAAAAGTATAAGATGAGACAATGTTATATAAAAGAAACACACTATGTCTACTACAAAAAAAAATAAGAGGCAAAAGAGACCCTATTGACTATAGTGCTGAGGAAAGGTCTCACATAGAAGTTTGTACTTGAGTACAGACTCAAGTGTTGGGTAAGATTTGAGTCAGCAAGGAAGACTAGGAGAGGCAATTCTGCTTTAGAAAGGCATTGCTACGACAGTAAAAAAGCACCCAGCATTTTCTGTGATTAGGAAAACAGGTCTGGCTTGATCAGAAGTTTCTTTTGGAGATAGTAGAATGTCGATTTGGAAATAGAAGTAGAGGAGACCTTACATTCTCAATTCTACCCTTTGTAACTTGGGATACCCTAAGGGTTTTTGAGAGACACGAGTAGCATGATGAAGAATAATAGCAATATTGCCGTCTATATAGGATAGAGTGGAGAAAACTGGATGATGAAGCAGATATGAATTAAAATTTTTTTCTTTAGGAATAAAAAAGAAATGACGAATGTCAAGCAAAAAAGACATGGAAAGAAGTAATGTGATGTTGGGCTAATCCACTGGGAAAGTGGTGTTGGATACAGTGGCTCACATTTGAATGCAGCACATTTGGGAGACTTGGAGAAGAGTGGTACTGATGACAGTTAAGTGTGAAATTAGGAAGGAGCCCCTGGAAGTGGAGAGTGGGGTGTGGAGGGGAAGGTATCACATGTGTCTGTAGAGTCATTCCTGAGTGGGAACACGGCATTTAAGTGGAAAGGTCCATTAGGCATATGTAAGGCTTGAGTTGAGTAGATTCAACTCTGCACAGCCGGAAGATTTTCTTCTCAGTTCACAGCACAGTGCAAATAATTATTCAACTCCCTGTTCCTGCTGATTAGTCAGTGGGTCAAATCAGTCACTGTAGCCATTCCTAATCAGTTAACTTTAGGCCTCATATCTAAAAGCTGCAGACTTACTCTGCCTTCTCCTGAAGTAGAATTTAGAAGCATAAATATCCGGGAAGACTTCAGCTCCAGAGATCACTTAGAATAAACATAGTGCATAAAATCTCTCTGAATCTCTTCTGTTCATCCAGTGGAAAAAAACTATCAAATGTTGCACCCCACTGCTATTCCAGCTATGGCTATTTCAGCTCAATTTATAAGGGGAAAGATAAATTTACATGAGACCTGTCAGGAAAAAAAAAATCAAACTTTCAGCTAAGTGCTAGTCCAGGGCTCCTTTCTTAACTTACTTCAGTCATCTTAAAAATCAGCTTCTTTTTACCTGTTCAGTTGGTTTTATGAGAAAATGCCTCAAGTTTTCAATTTATTTTCCTCTTTGTGTCTCCATCCAATTTTTACTTTTTCCACCAACAGGTAACTATGACTGATATTGTTTCCCTGTTTCTCTCCCATTTCTTTATAGATAAGACCCTCTCCCTGTCCCCAAAATGAACAGTGCACCCAAGGCAAGATTGAAGCAGGGCTCTTACTGCACTTCTGCCATTCACTGGATGCACAAACTTCTGCAAAATACCAATTTTATTCCTTGTCTGCAAAAGGTATTTTGATTTTTCAGTTAATTGCAAGATTCCCGTCAGTCCTTTTTAATTTTTTTTTACCTCTTTGTCTTTTAAAATAAAATATCTCGATTTTATTCTTTGTATGTCAAATGTAGATTTTGACTTTTCAGTTAACTGCAAGGTTCCTGTCAGTCCTTTTTTAATTTTTTACTTTCTGTCTTTTAAAGATTTTCTCCTACCAATAAGATCAAACATTCACTTTTTTGGCAGCTATATCATTGTGAAGAAAACACAGCACGTATGCAAATTAATATGGTGTAATTTATGATCACTAATCTTCAGTGGGAATTCACATCCACTCACCAAACATCCAATAAGCTTCGACTTTTCTGTGCCCCCACAGGCTGCAATGACTGTCTCTCACGACATCTTTAAGCCTTGAAACTTACATCCAACAGAACCCAACAAGCTCAGTAGACAAACAGCTGCCACCAGATGAAAATTCTCTCATATTTCTACCTACAAATCAGCACACCTCCAGCCTCTGCACCGAGTTTTTCCTTTCAGCCACTCCTTACATGGGTCATCACTCCTCCTACATGAGATCCAACCCCGCCATTGTGCCACATCCTCATCTCCACAAACTCCCAAACAGCTTCCCCGCTTCAGTGGGCCACTCTATTTCTGGCATCATCAGTTTCTTCATCTCTGCGGAATCATTACTATCATTATACAGATATGTTCTGGCATGTCCCATCTTAAATAATTTTTTTTCCTTTTGACCAAGTCCATATGCGGTCATGATGCATTATTTTTGTACCCTTTCCAAATTAAACATCCAGAAATGGGTTCTCTGCTTACTTTCCCTACTCAATCCTCACCCCATCAACTCCCAAACCAAACACACACACACATTCACACACACACACACACACACATTGTTGTTAAGATCACCACAACATCATGTGACCAAATCAAATAATACGGTCTGACGGGCTTTAATTTATTCTCTTGGAAGAATTGATCTGAGTAGTCCTTCCACTCAGAAACCCAATCTTAGCTTGGCTTTCATGAAATCACAGTCCCCTATTTTTACTCTGACTTTTCTGGGTGTTCTTTTCTCATTCTTCCCTGCCAATTCTAATTTCTCTACCTATCTTATACTGATAAAATTTCATAGAGTTTAATCACGGTTCTATTCTCTGCTGCTTTTATTTTTTAATCTCTTAGTGGTCCTGTTGGTTCATATGACTTTATGTTAGTATTTACATGTTGAGGATTCCAAAGTTGTGTGTTCAATTCAGTTCTCTACTTGATGTCTCCCTTTGTCTCACAGACGACTCATGCTTTAGAGTCACTTTCCAGAGAAACCTGCCAAAACCTCTAAATTCCTCCATTGTGTTCCTTTGTTAACACTTATCAGAATATGCACTAATATATTAATTGGGCTATATTTTTATTTTTGTCTGCCTGCTTGTTTTGATCTGTCTCTACTACAACACAAAAAGTGATGCAAGTGGCCAGGGATCATTTTTTTGGCTAAAATTGATATATACCCAGTGCTTAGCAGAGTGTATAACACACACTGCGTATCACACATTCAGTAAATATTTGTATATAAATTTCAGCAATGAGACGCTTTGCATTTAGCGACCCCTTCATATGTCCTAGATTGCTAGTAAAAGTGTGACGTTTAGAATATGACTGTTTCCCATTACAGAGAGCTTTCTCATGTGGTCACTACAGATGAATGCTGGGAAAAGAATTAGAAAAGAATCAGTATGAAAGCAAATAAATTACATGCAATAATAGCTTCTAACCTTCCATCAGCAGCACCTGTGAAGAAGCCTTTCGTTCCTATTACATATGGAATGATAAACAATGCCAGCTGGAGAGATCTCAGGGTGGGATGGCGGGTGGTTCTGGGCAATTCCTGGTTACCTTGGTGCTGACTTCACCTGTTTTCTCCCATTCTGGCAAGTTTCTCAGCACGTGTGTGAGATAATTTCAAACTTTGAATGTGCTCTAATGTATAGGAAAATACATCATTTATTCCCAAATGTTTGTCTTTATAAGTTAATTACTTATAAAGCATCACAGTGGATCCAGACATACTGATATTATGCGTCAGAGAAGAACTTTTGTAAATATCCAGGAATATTATCAATATCTTTACTTCTCAATAATAATTTCTAAAAAATATAGAAATACTTAAATGCAGCAATTGGCAGCGAGCTGATTAGAGCTGTAAAGACTCCCTGTCTGGACCTAACCCCCGAGCTGATACTGTCACACTGTTTAGAAAAAAAAATGTTTTCTTTTTTATTCTATTTTTAGTCTTTTTTTTTTTGTCTCTCTGTGAAACTAAATTTCATTGAAACAGTCCCACTTTTCATCTCAGAAACTCTATTTTTAGGTAATTAACTAGTGAATGCAACATTTGATTGAATTTTCTCAGAATCTTTTCCCCTGACTTAACTGGCTCCTGAGTAATAAGAGCTAGTAGTGCTCTCTCTCTCTGTCTCTGATTATATTAATTAACTTACTCTTACTCGGCAAACTGAATATAGAACAAGTATTTTATCCAAACTTAAAAAAATTACTAGAGGTTAAAATGTCACATAGCTTTAATAAAATAAGAATAACAAAATTAGTTTCCCTATCCCCTATTGAGAAAGTTAATCTTATAACCGTTCTCAGATACCATTTCTATTATCATGGAAAGGATTGCTTCATCGATGCCATTTTCTCTTCTTATTACCATCTAGGAACGAAGGAAGCAGAGTAATAGATAATGTGCACGTAAACCAGTTGAGAGCACCCTTTGCTGCTCGGCACTTCTGCACACTGTACTATTTTTTAATGAAAAGATTTTCCATTTGAAGTAGGCCTCCTTATCCTTACAATCAGTCTCCTTCCATCTGAAACCTGCCATGGGGTTGACAGCTGCAATCGAATGGGCTAAGTATTACTACTGCCCTGAATGCTCAGTGTCCTCCCCTTCTCCCTGGAGACCCCGATGATGCGTCCTGGAGCTAGGTGCCCAGGAGAGCCTGAGGGTGGCTCCTCAGCTCCAGCCTACCTGCAGTGAGCTCTGACCATGAGCTCCGCAGAACCTTGGTAGAGAGGAGGAAGTAATTTGCATCTGTAGCTTACAGGGAATGTGTAAAAGAGCCCCCAACTCCAGCTTGCGTAATAGAAAATTAAAGAATAGACTGATATTTCCAGCAGAAATTCAACATGTGAGCAAATTACCAGACGTGGCAAAAAGAAATCTAAACTAAGAGAAAGGTATGGGTAACTTTAAAAAAAAAAGTAGAAGCTACAAGAAATTACATTATAAGACTTTCAAGATATACATTCTGAAGTAAGCTCATATAACTGGTACTCTGCTGCATTTAAAACACTTTTGTTTGTGTTTCCAGGTGGATAGTACTGTGGCTTTGCCTTTGCAACTAAAAAGCCATTCTTTATATGTGGAAGCAGAGCACTTAAATGTGTTCTAATCATTTTAAGAAAGTAATATTTACTGTCTTTGCTAGTCTGTAAGCAACTTGTTCAGAGAAAATGTTTTACACTTCCCTTTCGTGACTGTGGTCCTTGGCAGAAGACCTAATTCATAGTTGGTGCTGAGGATATATTTATAAGAGCTATTTGTGACATTTCAATTTCTTGATGGTCTCCAAATCCATTTTGCAGGGTCAGTGCATAGTTTAAAAGGCAAGTAAGCCCCATGCCTATTCTTTACAAGTAGCCTGAAGTTATCCTCTGACGGAGGGAGGAAAATCTTTCTCATATTTGCTTGATTACAGGCAGGGGCTGGCAGTGGATGGGGGAGTGGAAGAACTTGAGTTTCTCCTAGCCATCTGTGTTTCTGATTTTCTGCGTCTATGGAATTTTCCTCTTTGCATTTCATCTCCTATATATGCTGACCATTTTTCATGAGCCACCATTGCAGTGGCTGAAGTGCCACTGATGCCACTGTGAGAGGTAAGCTGGCTGGGGATGGGCTTGTATGCACTGCAGCCCAGCACAACCATGGCAAGGAATAATGGGCCCTGCATCCCAGATGTCTTTCTTGCTTCATGCCTGAAATAAGTTGCTCATTCTTCCTTACTACAGACCCAGCCTCTCACCATATGGCTAATTCTCATTTCTTTTTGGGTCTCCCCCTGTTATTTCGCAAGACCTGCCAACTCCCAAACCCATCATGTCTTGGGCACTTATTATGCACAGCAGTTTCAATTTCTCTTCCTCACAATTTCAGTGCATCCAGCTCATGGCCAATTCTGATATTTAACTAAACAAAAATAGTCCACTCCCTTAACTGGCTCCCTGGGGCTAGCTCTTAAGCATATTATTTGTATCCTTTGTGTTTTACTAACTACAAGATATAGAGAAAGCCCATAAGAATTACATTACTAATGATAAGAAATGCAAGTTTATTCAAAGAAATATAGAGAATAAACAGCAGAATGAATGAAAAGATAAAGGTCCCAGTATCCCATCACCTACACCTAATCCATTTTAATATTTGGCAGGTTCTATAGCTGAATGTTTTTGTCCCTCTAAGACTCATATGTTGGAACTTGATACTCAATGTGATAGCATTAAGAGATGGGACATTTGGTAATTAGGTCATGAGGGCTCTGCCCTCACAAATGGAATTAGTGTTCCTTATAAAAAGCTTGAGGGAACCTGCTTGCTCCTTCCCCTTCTTTCCATGAGACAACATAGCATTCACCCTGCTCTTCTCACCTATTCATGAGAGAATGCAGAAGCAACACCAGACATCAAATCAGCTAGTGCCTTAATCTTGAACTTACTAGCCTCCAGAACTGTGAGCAATAAATTTCTATTGTTTGTAAATTAAACAGTCTAAGGTATTTTGTTACAGCAGCAGGAACAGACTATGATAGAAACTGGTACCAAGAGTGGGATGCTGCTGTAATATGTACCTAAAAATGTGAAAGTGCCTTTAGAGTTGGGTAATAGGCAGATACTGGAAGAGTTTTGAAGTGCATACTGAGACAAGCCCATATTGTTGTGAAGAAACTGTAAAGGGTGATTCTACTGGGGGCTCAGAAGAAGATGAGGGTGTAGAGCAAGCATGTCCAACCCTTGTCCAACCCACATGTGGCCCAGGATGGCTTTGAATGTGGCCCAACACAAATTTATAAACTTTCTTAAAACATTATGAGATTTTTTTGCAATTTGTTTTTAGCTAATCCGGTATCGTGAGTGTTAGTGTATTTTACATATGGCCCAAGACAATTCTTTTTCTTCCAATGTGGCCCAGGAAAGCCAAAAGATTGAACACCCTTGTGTAGAGAAGGTTCAATCTTCTTAGAGATCACCTAAGTGGTCTTGATCAGGATGCTGGTAAAGATATGGATGGGAAGACCATTCTGATGAGATAAATAAGGAAAGTTATTGGAAACTGGAGGAAAATGTCCTCTTTATAAACTGGAAAAATACTTGACTTAATTGTATTTGTGTCCTGGTGTTTTATGAAAGGAGCAATGAAATCAGTTATTTGGCAGACTAAATATTTAAGCAAAATTTTGAGGGTGCAGCATGCCTTCTCTTGCTGCTTATAATAAAATGTGAGAAGAAACAAAGAAAGATGAAGTTTATAATCATAAGATTAATCTTTAAATCTTAAAGAGTAAGAAAGTTCTCAGCCTGGCCATGTTGTAAAGGATGAAAAAGTGTCTAAAATGTGGCCAAGCAATCATTTGAAAAGGAGATTAGCAAGGATCATTGGAAGCCAGGTGTTATTCATCAATAAACTGGGGAAGAATGAACCCAAAGGCATCTGGAGATTATCAACACTGCATTCCTATAATAGGTCCAGAAGGCCAACGCCTAGGGAAATAGGCAATGTCAAAAGAGGAACCTTCTGCCCTGGGGACCTCGCCCAAATCTCTGCTTATGGAATTCCAGGGCAGCACTCCTCATTTGCCCCACATGTAGTCCCCGGGAGCCAGATGCAGCATAGCGTATAGTGGAAGCCCTTTGAGAGCGCTTAAGTGATAAACCTTGGCAGTGTCTGCAAGATGGCTTCTCTACCGGTGTGTACAGTGCGCAGCTGTGGGGGTGCGGCTGCCTCCACCTAAATTTCAAGGAGTGTCCCACAGAATCTCAAGGCCTAGGCAAAGAATGGCCACAGAACCTGGGCTATTCCCGAGATTCCCTGCTAGGGTATTTCCCATTGGAACCCTGGAGGCAAGACCACTGTAGAGAGTCCACACTAGGACAGTGCCCAGCGGAGCCATGGGGTGTGACTTCCGACAGCCTTGGGGGCCTAACCCCTTCCCCAGTGAATCCTAAAGGCGGCACACATAGTCAAAGAAGGTTGTTCTCAAGCTTTAAGATTTAATGTTGTTTGCTACATTCGATTTTGCAATTACATGGGGCTAGTTATCCCTTTCTTTCTTCTGATTTTTCCCCTTTGGAATGAAAATGTTTGTTCTATGCCTCCCCACCGTTTTGAAAGCACATAATGTACTTGTTTTCACAGACACACATCTGGAAAAGAGTTTGCCTCAGAATGAATTATATTATGAATTTCACCCATATCTGATTTACGTGAGATTTTGAACTTTAAACCTGTGGTTGGTGCTGGAACAAGTTAAGACGTTTTGTGCTATTGGGATAAAGTGAATGTATTTTGCATGTGAGAAGGTCATGAATTTTGGGGGTCCAGGGACAGAATGCTATGGTCTGAAAATTTGTGTTCCCTGGAAATTCATATGTTGTAACCTAATACTCAATGCCATAGTATTAAAAGATGGGACATTTAGGAAGTGATTAGGTCATGAGGGCTCTGCATGCCTTTATAAGCCCCTTATAAGCACCTTAGTGTGTTTATAAAAGGCTTGAGGGAGCCCACTTGCCCTGTCTTCATTTCCGCCATGCAAGGGACATAGTAAGAAGGCAGTACCTATGATGAGTCGGCCTTCACCAGACACCACATCTGTTGGCAGCTTGATTTTGGAATTTCCAGTCTCCAGAACTCTGAGCAATATATTTCTGTTGTCTATAAATAATACAGTTTAAGATATTTTGTTATAGCAGTAGGCATAGGCTATGACGGCGGATTATCTTCCAATCTTATAAATCATTTGGAAAGTGCATGTATAACTCTCGTATAAAGTATGGATGATAATGAGTACTGCAAGTCCTCATTTAATGTTGACCATATGTTCTTAGAAATGGTGAGTTTAAGTGAAAGATGCACAGCAGGGCCTCAAATATTGTTTCCTTCAACATTGCTTTGTTCTAACATCTATGAGAAAAAAAATGGATTTTGTTGTACATCATTTTTTGTAAAGTCCCAGTTTCTAAGAACCTTTGAACAAGCTTAAGTGAGAACTTATTGTGTATAGTTTTATTTGAAATGCCCTTTATATTATGTTGAGCATTTATCTGAGTAATTATGTTTTCAGTGTTAAAAATCTCAACTTCTTAACATTTTATTCTATAGAAACAATGTAATTTTTAACCGTTCTCTTATTTGACTCAACTTTTCCAGTTCTCCAAATTTTACTATTATGCTAATGCTGTTGTTGATACTTTTAATTATTATTATTTTTCAATATTCTTCAGCCTTCAAGGAAGTTGCATTAGGATATTGATTAAATTTTTATAAAAATGCACAAAATGCAAGTGGATTAAATGAATTAAGCATTAATTTCCCTCTCAGATAATAGGGCAGTCTCCAGGAGACTAAGGTAGATGAGATAATCCAAGTTTTCTTTCTCTATGGCCATGTTGGCTGTTTTATTTGTCATCAAGCTACAAAGAAAAAGAGAGAATGGACACAAATCTTTCTTTACAGAGAGTTTGCTCCTTAAATTTCATATGCCATTTCCATTCCCAGCCAACTGGTCAGAATTTAGTTTCACAGTCTCATGCAACCGTAGGAATGCAGTCTCTGGATGGGTGGCCACAGTTTAAACTGGGGTGCTGGTGGTGTTGGGGCAAGTGAAGGGGAGAATAGAACCAGGGGAGCAAATAGCATACCCTAATGTCACCGGGTTGTTGGACTGAAGTATTGGATAATTTTTCTAATTCTTGAAACATATTTCCAAATTATACTCTAGGCTTGTTAATTTTATGTGTCAACTTGACTGGGCTAGGGAATGCACAGATGTCTTGTAAAACATTATTTCTGTATGATTCTGTGGGGGTTTTTCTGGAAGAGATTAGCATTTGAATCAGGAGGCTGAGTAAAGAAGATTCGCCCTCACCAGTGTGGGTGGAAAGCATCCAATCCATTGAGGGCCCAAATAGAATAAAAAGGCAGAGGGAGGATGGGCGACTTCTTTCTCCTTGAGCTATACTCCTCTTCTTCTGGGCTCAGACACTGTAGCTCCTACTACCAATTTCAGAATTGCAGACTTAAACCACAGGTGCCCCTCAGTTCTCAGGCCTTTGGCCTCAGACTGAATTACATCACCAGCTTTCCTGGGTCTCCAGCTTGCAGACCACCTGTTATGGTACCTCTTGGTCTCCCAAATCATATCATTATAAGATCATGTGATCCAATTTTTATAATATAGCCCTCACTGTCTCTCTGTTTTTCTAGAGACCCCCAACTAATGCAACTCTGCAAATATTTGCATTTCTCTGGACCCTGATTGTTTTGTTTCAGATTTATTTTTATTAAGAAGATTAAACCTATTCTCACATTAGTTGACATTATTTCTTCTTTAGCTCATATCACTTGTTCAGCAATAAATATATATCTGTATATATTTCTTTGACTATCTTTAATATCTACTAGGTTTTTGTTTGTTTTGGCTTACTGCCTTGTCTTGAACCAGCTATCCCATCGCACTTTGTTTTGTTTCTCCTATGACACTTAGTCTTTTCCTTTATTTTAATAATTGACCTAGCTGTCACTCTTTTCTATTTATACACTAGCAGAGGACAAGGTATAATAAAGTTAAAAAAAATCTTTTTTAACTTCATAGCACTATATTACATAGCAAGTTTGGGTTTTAAAATTATTTAATTTACAGATGCTTAAATCATCCCAGGTTGTTTACTATTTGGAAAATTTCAACATTTCCTTACACTATGCTAATTTCTTCTTGGTATGTGGCAAGAAGTGAGTGAATTGCTCAGTCACAATAGATCAAAATGTTTTCATCATGCATTTATTATTAAGAAATCCTTTCACTGGATTTACTGATTGAAGATCACCTAACTGATCATAATCCAAATCCACTAAATTTGAGTTAGAGAAACATAAACAGTGGTTGATATGCTTCCAATTAAATCTCTCTGTTGCTTTGTCGTATGCTATTTTGTTTTCTTTGCTACTATATCTCCAGCTAATATAACACATGGAAGAAAACAGATATAAAATATATACATGTTAAACTCATTTCTTAGTGAATGAATTATTAAGCATTTCTTTGAAATGTCTCAATAATAATAGAGTTCATAAAAAATTAGTTTGTCATTCTGATTAAGTGCTGCCCACCTATATTTCAAGGTAGATTACAATGGATCTCATGAGGCAAGGAGCCTTTAGATTGAAAAATATTTGGAAAATATCATAAATATTCAATTTTTAGAGTGCAATATTAGCATATTGCAGATCTTAAAATGCTATATAGTAAAATTATCTTTTTAATTACAATTCTAAATAATTATTTTACATATGTGTGTATATCTATATTAGCATATTTAGGCACTATATATGCACACATGTGCAAAGAATAGAAAATATGTATTAGGTATTCTTTAATTAAATATCAAGTAACAAATTTCTATTTAATTAATGCAAACACATGGATATGTTTCCTGTGTCATCACTGAATATGGACAGCTTCTGAGTTACGATAGTTCAGCTTAAGATTTTTGGGCTTCATGATCATGTAGAAGAGACATGCATTTAGCAGAAATTATATTCTGAGTACCCATGCAACACATTGATTTTCACTTTCAGTAGACAATTCTGTACATTATTCATGTATTTATTCAACATTTTATTATAAAACAGGCTTTGTGTTAGATGATTTTGCCCAACTGCAGGCTAACATAAGTGTCATGAGCATGTTAATAAGGTAGGCTCTGCTAGGCTGTACGTTCAGTGGTTAAGTGTACTAACTGCACTTTTGACTTACAATATTTTCAACTTATGATTATTTTTTTGAGAGAAAGGGTCTCACTGTATTGCCCAGGCTATGGTACAGTGGCTCCATCTCAGCTTATTGCAGCCTTCACCTCCCGGGCCTAAGTGATCCTCTCACCTCAGCCTCCTATGTAGCTGAGACTACAGGCACACACCACCACACCTGGCTAATTTTTATATTTTTTGTAGTGAAAGGGTTTCGTCATGTTGTCCAGGCTAATCTTGAACTCCTGAGCTCAAGAAATTCGCCCATCTCGGCCTCTCAAACTACTGGGATTACAGGCTTGAGCCACAGTGCCTAGCTTATAAGATAACTTTCTATGTTAATATAAATATTATCTTCACTATAGTAGCTACTATTCACATATGGCTAGTACAATTTAGAAACTGAATTTTTCAATTTATTTAATTTTAACTAGTTTAAATTTAAATATTTACAAGTGTATAATGACTACCATATTGGACAGTGTGGTTCTAGATTCTTATGGAATGAAAATGTAGCTGATGAAAACAAAAAGAAAAAAATTGATCTTAGAACTCAACGATAAGTGAATCAAGTTATTTGAAGCAAAGGACATTAAATTACCATTTAAAAACAAATTCAGACCCAAGTAAATTTGTATATATCTAAAACTTTCTGGGAACACACACATTTGTTCATGTGGTGGTGAGAACCAGTATTTGAAAAGATGACATAATATCAATCTCACAAGTTGGTGCGACCTGCTACTTTGATCTATTTTATGTTCAAAGTACTAGTGAATGATTCAATTTGACACACGAAGTAAGAGCCAAAAGTCAAATAATAACTACAAATATCACATTATATCGTGGGCTGTTTGTAGGAGGGCTATTTTTCAGCAATAGGGCACCTTCCAGTTAAGCCATTTGGAACTCATGCTGCAATGCATGGACCCTGGGAAGAGGAGGGCACTGGCCCCCCATGAGGACCTGTTTCAGCGTTGTCACCTTTGCGTGGCTTCCATTGTCAGCACATGGGTACTTCTTCTCAACTCTTTGGCTGGAATCCTCTGTAACTGAGACACTGATTTTCACAGAAAGCCAGCTGACTGACACCTTCCAGTAAAACCCAGAAATGACTTCAGACCCAGACTCTATTGATAATAGCAGAACAAGAGTTTGGAAAAAGACGCAAAGCAAAGGATGAGTTAGTCACAAGGTTTACCACAGAGCAATTCACATATCCCTGGAAGGTATTAAAAGCAGCTATTTAAATTTTATAACAAAATTAAAACCTAAGAAAAAACTTTCAGTATTTGTCTAATATGCATACAGTTGAACACAGATGATTTCATAATTTACATAATTAGAAAATTCTAGTATCTTTGGATAGTTCTGTAATAACTCAGGGAAACTACCCAAAGTTTTCAAAAGCTAGACAAATGGAAACACTTTTAATATTTATAATATGAATTTCACTATGAAAATCCCACAGTAACTATTAGAAAATGCAGTATTTTCAGCACGAATTATTTATGTGACTTACACTTCCGTACTGCTGCTATGATTTATCTTAATTTTACTAAGTCATTCAGCACCATGCCTCATGATGTCCTTGTGTACCAAATGAAAAATACATATATATGAGTTGCTAAAAGAGCAGATTGAACAAATATATGAAAAAGTATAGACTGAAGGGTCATTTTTCACTTAGAGGAAAACCTCTTGTGTAAGCAGGGGGTTCTGTCTTAATCCTTGAACTGCCTTCCATTTTTGTCAAAATTTGTAATATGATACATAAACTACATGAAGTTGGTAGGAAGTGTTATTATAGATGTTAGAATATAATGCAAAATAAATTGACCGAGTGGAGCAATAATCACGTACAGTACAGACAAAATTTAATAGGCTCCGTGTTTCAAAAAGTTTATAATAAAATCTCTTTCCATTAAAGATGTCCTGGCTTAAAAACAAGACCTAAAAGCTATTTTAAAATTAAAATGGAATGATCAGATAAAAATATTGGTTAAAACTGCTAATGCATACTTAACAAAGAAAACCAATCCAAGCTGTGGAGACTGTCCCTTTCTTATTTGTCCATACTGGAAGTATTGTGTTCAGTTCATGTGCAGGAGAAAGTGACCAAGATCGTAGATATTCCAGAAAGAAAGGCTTTTGAGTGTACCTTGCATTTTCCTCAACAGATTTCAAGTGTTGAACAGATATAGAGGGACAATGTGAAGGATAAAATAGTCAAGTAAAGCTGTATGGATGAGAAGAAATGTAGTTAAGGGAATTCATCAAAATTTAGTCTTCTAACCCACATTGGTTTGCTAGATAGCATTTAAATTTGAGAGCTTGACTTTGAGGTTGAATATGTAATTTCAACTGAACAGGTACATTTTAGTGCTCTATCCAACTTCCTTTGGTGTATCAAGGATAGAGTCTAGATTTTAATGTAAGGTGTCTCTTGTTTTATTTTAATTTCATTTTTTAATTCTCCTAACAATTATACAATATATATTTTACTATCTTTTTATATTTAAGCCTCTGCGGGTTATCTACATTTACCAAATAGAGTTTGTATTTTTCCTGTGTAGCTTTCCAGCTGATACAACACTGTTTGTTGAGAAGACGATTCTTATTCCATTAAATTATCTTGGCACTTGGAAAAAAAAATCTGCTGATCATGTATATGTGGGTCTATTTTAAGACTCACTTCTTTTTATTCCTTCATACGAACTTACCACAAGGCATTAATTACCAACACTTTATAATTATTTTGGAATTCAAGTGTTTTAAATTTTCTAACTTTCTTAGTTTTATTTTTCTCCCAAACTGCTTTATCTTGGGTTATTTTTTCACTCTGCATAACTTTTAAAATAATAAATTTGATAATTTCTACAATTAAATCTAATGGAGTTTTGATTGGGAGTGCAATGAATAAAAAACTTAAAATGTTAAAAATATGGAAGGTTTCAAACCATGAACATGGTATTTATCTGCCTTTATTTAGGCTTTTAAAATTTTTCTTAGCAGTTTGACTTAGTTTTCAGTGTGTAGGCTTTACATATTCTGATTTTTAAAAAGTCCTTGAATGTTTCATGTTTTTGCAGCTATTTTAAATAGTTTTTATAAAATAAATTTTTTGTTAATTTATGGAAACATCATTGATTTTTGAATGTTTACCTTGTATCTTGCAACCCTGCTAAATTTCTTTATTTAACAGCATTTTTTTTTTTGGCAGAATAGTTAAAATTATATATATACAAGGACATGTTATCTGTAAATAAAGACCTATTTCCTTTATGGTTACTAAATAAAACATCAGATAATGACGAAATAGCAGAAAAATTTTCAAAATAAATAAAAGTCAATGAATCACAAATCCAAGAAGTTAAGAAATCTCCAAGCCAAAGAAACAGTAGGAAAAAATTCACAAAAAGAAAAAACTAGACACGTTAAAAATTTAAAAATCAAAGGTAAAGTAAAAATAATCATGCTGAGCATGTTTTTATGTGTTCATTTCAGTTTTTCATAGAAGTGTCTCTGCGAATAATATAAAGGAGATTTTCAGTGAGTAAAGAATTACTAGTGGCTAGTTTTATTTTCAATACTTTCAAGATATCAGCTCCATTGTCTTCTTGGAATAATCTCAAATGTGCATTAAGCTGTGATTATTATATTTTTCATCTGTATGTTGTGTTTCTTTTTTTTTTTTTTGGCTGAATTTCTGATTGTCTTTACTTTATCTTTGTTGTCTTTTATTTATTTTGGAAATTCTTTGCTATTACTTCTTTATTTATTACCCATCTTCATTCCATTTCTTTCCCTTGGTGGCAGGGAGCAGGTCCTAATTATATGTCTGTCACACTCTTTGTCATTTTCTCTGAGCTGTTTGTTACTGTTTTTCTTCTCTTCTTTCCTTAAAAATTTCACCTTAACTTTCTTTGTTTCCATTTGGATAATATTTATTGACCTATCTTTGAATCGACTAATTCATGTAACTGTATCTTGTCTATTACTATGTTAACAGAAATATTTGTCATATCTGACATTGTGTTTTATTTAGCATTTTATTCCTAGCTTTTCTATTTTACTCTTTTCCTTAAAATTTATTTTTTCCTCTGATAATATTTTTCCGTATCTTTAGGCATGTTGTTCTCACACTGTGAGATTTTTTAATTACATTAATCATAGTGATTTTAATACGGGGGAACACAATCCGTAACACACCTCTTCCTTTTTATAGGAGTGAAAGGGGCCACAGACCTCATTCCTACTCACAAAGTCACAAAGTCGTTTGGACACATATTTTGTCCGCGCAGTACTGCCCCACCCCCAAACCAGGAGACTGTAGGTCTTAGAACCATCACAGCATTGCTTTGCCTCTCGATGTCTTCGAGTTCTAGTATTGTCTGGACCAGTCAGGGATGCTGCTCATACCACCTCTGCCACGCTGCCTCTGACATCATCGCCCGTGGCTTTGTTTGGTGGATGTTCACGCTGCAGCTCTTGCTATAGCCTGTCTCTTGGTGTGCTGCTGGCCTGCTACCAACCTTGAATAAATGCATCTGCCCACATTCCTGGACCTTGCCTTTTTATTTCAAAGAAAATAGAGAAACTGATCTCCCTCCACTATGTTCTGCACCCTTAGAGGGGAACACAGCCAGACTGCATGAGTCCTGAGCTAGTGCATTATTTAGAAAGATGAGTTCTTTATTTTGTTTCACATCTACAGATGCATACAGACATTGCACCCAGAGCCACAACCCACATCCATTCCTCAGATCCTTGGTTGAGTGTCATACTTAATTCCGGGATCCTAATTCATTCAGCTGCTATTTACTGAGTATGCAATGTGCTTATGAGACCCTAATAATAACTGGGTTTCTTAGTTTTCTATTGCTGCTATATAACAAATTACATTATTCTTAGTGAACCCCAAGTTACAGCATATTTGCCTTCCAAGCCACTGGAAACTGCTCCAGTCTCTGACAGCTTCTCAACCTAATAGCACCTGATTTCAGAAATGGTGGTTTGATGGGGAAATCTGCCCCAAAGGCCATGCTCACTCCTATTGGATTCTCCTGTTTTAAGAACTCTCACTGCCTTGAAAACTTTCAAATTCCTTCAATCACTGACATCTATATTTATAGCTATAGCTGCATATGATATCTCTAGATATTGGTATCCATATATTGATAGAGCTACATATGGTATCTCTATGTATATGTATATACATATATACATACATGATCTATATTTATATCTCTCTCTAGATAATATATAGATCTATTTCTAAAGATAGATTCTATTTTGATTTTAAAAAGAATCCATATTTGGATGACCAAGGGCATGTGCTAAAATGATGAAAATGTTAATTTCAAAGAGCTTAACTTAGATACTTTATAGAATAAATAAAAATTCTGAATATGAATAATAAATATATTTAAATATTATTTAGTATTCTAACAAATATCCTTTATAGAAAAAATGAATTAAAAATTCCTTCTGGAAGAGAAAGATAATGGATATGTACAGCCTTACTTAATTTACTATTATGAGGAAACAACTAGATATGCACAGCTATCTCCAGTTAGCATCTTATTTTCACAGTTTGAGAAGTAAGGTACAATTAGGATTGATGTTTTTCAATGATAGTTTTCCAAGGAAAAGTGATTCTCCATTGTTTTCCTTTGCTTTACTGTTGCACAAATACATTATTATACTGTACTATGCTGCAAAATAAATAAAAACAAATACACAATAACTGAAATGCAGGAGATGCTTAAGATTCTCTTTTATTAGAGATTATCTGAAACACACACTTTCCTACATAATGAGTTACATTACAGGCATCTGACACAGTGTGATATCCAGAGGCTTCACTTTGCTGTTACAAATTATTTCTTTAAGTACTTTCTATATAGAATCACAAAATACTGTCTCATTTTTCTTGGAATATGAGTTTTATTGAAGCTACTTGACTGTAATCTCTTTTGTAGCTGTATAATACCTTATTCAATATTCTCTCAACCACACTACTTACTAAAGAGCCTTGAACACAGGATTAGCTTGATTTGCATGTGATAGATATATTAATTTTGTTCAAATCATAGAACTATCATGATAAATCAGTTTTAACACTTTTTTTCCAAGCTGTTGTAGCAATCTTTTTTTTTTTTTAATGTACCATTGCTTTGCAGGCATTCCATCCTTTGAACAGCTGGCATGATATCCAGAATAGATGCAGTGCATTGATTCTTTGCCAGTAGGAATTACAAGCTGACACAGCACATAACCAGATCATCAATAACAATAGCAGATGAAGATGCCTCTGCTTGATTCCAATGGAGACCCTCAAAGAAGCCAAAAACCCATAATTTTATTTTAAAAATTTATCCAGATTCTAAACTATGAATGAATGAATGAATGCCTGGAATATCTCCCTACAACTAATAGAAGAATGGATAATTTATCTTTTTGTGTCTTACTGTTTACCCCTCTGAAAAACTCTGTGGATTATAGATAAATAATGAGAGATTGGACAACATTGACTGCTTTCAAATCAACTTATATAATATCTTTCCAAATTCAGTAATGTATCAGACTTGCGAGCCAGGTGGATTTTGATGCAAAAGGGAGCACCCTGAGTGCCGCTCACAGGATTAATGAATCTCAGCCATCACCTGTTTGAGTACAGACAGTGGAGGCGGCAGGGCAAACTGTGACTTTGACAAGATTAAGTACTATTTTTGATAAGACACACTAACCTTATTCCCAGGAAGAGTTAGGTTTATATAGAGTATACCCTAGTAAGCCAACAGCCTATATTAATTTAGAAATATAAGAGCACTTTGAATTTAAAGATAATGAATCTAAATTTCTATTACATATGTAATTTTGAATACATTTATATGTTTGAATAAGTAATATTATGTCCCGTCTCAATGATAACAGTGCCTCTGTAAAGAAAATTATATGTAATCCAGCACTACAGAAAGCCATCTGCAAAAGAATTACTTTAATAAGAGAGATAAAATTAATGATTAGCTCTGTGAAACACATTCATAGAATAATATAATTTTAGAAATCATCTAATCCAATACCTTTAATTTACACATGAAATGGTCAAAGCCTAAGCTCATAAACAGAATTTAATTGCAGGGCTGAGAACTTTAGTCCTCTATATTCCAGATCATATATCTTTTCTTTCAAATTATCTTGGAAGATCCACTGTAAACTGACATTCATGGAACCCTCCAAATGACTGCATTTCAAACTGGGATTAAGGACACCTGTGGCTCTTTAATTTTATGAATTGACATAATTGCAGAATTAAAGCCATTCCATTTGAACTAAAAGATTTTCTATACTGATACTATATAAAGAACAAAACATAAAGATAATCAGTAACCAAATATCAATAGTAAAGGAAATAAGTCTGAAGAAAATTAAGTCAAAATGTATTGTAATGATCTCTAAATAAAATGTAATATTTCTATGTGAGTATTTACTAATATATGTCCAAAAGTTGTTTGGAAGTGAAACAAAATACAAAAACTACAACATAACATCCACTCCCCAAAAAACAACAAAACAAAATGGATTGCAATACAGTATCTGTCCCATTTATGCACAAAATATTGGATAAATAGAACTGCATGAAGTCCAGAAAGATAAACACAAGGAATTTTCCTGAAATTGCCACTGTGGAGTGGAATTAGTGGAAGGAGGGGACATTTTTCTTTCCTGTCTTAGAAAACTCTTTACGTTTCAATTGAATGTCCACACATTACTTTGTAATAATATTTTATTCTAAAACACTACTGTTTTTGAAATGTGTAATCTAAAGAAGTTAATTGAGTGAATCACCAGATAAGGGTATACTTCTGTATACAACAATTGCAAGCACTGCCTGAATGACAGAAAATACGCCAGAGAGATTAGGAAATGTGATAGGCTCCTATTCAGAAGCAGCATACTAACAGTTATTCCAAAAAAAGCACAGGTTCAAAATAATTATTTTAGAATGAGAGAACATTGTTATCCTGAGTTATTGGCAAATACCTTTAAAATCGCTAATGTTAAACTAATGGTTATATGCTATCATTGATCTATAAGAATCTCACCAAGCAATTTGCTCTAGACAACTACACATTCCCCCAAATGCATGTGTCTAAATAGCTGAGAAGACACTGTCTTATTATATGTACGTTGTGAAAACATTCATACATAAGCACAGTTCTCTGATCTTCTTTCTGACAAATTCATTGTCTCCCTCAGTTAAGTGAGCACTAAATTGTGAGACTGAGTTAACTTTTGTTATCACAGGAAATGTTAATGTCTTCTTATCTAAGTGTTCTCAAGATGAAGCTATAGGATGAACCTCAATTATCCCCTGGCTAAAAAAGTACCATATATTTCCTAAAGTAACAATAATTGTTACTAGTTCAATATTGTTTCTCTTCAATTAGATAAGAAGTCCCCAGGAACTGCATTAAGAGTAGTTGAGACTCAACCAATCCATTTTTATACCCAGTCCTTATAAAACGTGAGCATGGGCCAGGTGTGGTGGCTCATGCCTGTTATCCCAGCACTTTGGGAAGCCGAGGTAGGAGGATCAGCTGAGGTCAGCAGTTTGACACCAGCCTGGCTAATATGATGAAACCCCGTCTGGACTAAAAATACAAAAATTAGATGGACACAGTGGTGGGTGCCTGTTTTAAACCGAGCTACTTGGGAGGCTAAGGCATGAGAATCACTTAAACCCTGGAGGTGGAGGTTGTAGTGAGCTGAGATTGCACTACTGCACTCCAGCCTGGTGACAGAGTGAGATCCTGTCTCAAAAACAAACAAAACAAAATAAAACAAAAAACAAAAAAATCTGAGCATGGATTAGCCATTATTTATTTGCCTCACTATCTGCTTTAGAGGAAGACATAAGAAACCTAGACTTAAATAAATTTAGCTTTCAACTTCTATTAATATTTCCCATATAACCGTTTTTGAATCCATATATTCAAAGATGGATCTTGAGCAATTGGGCTGAATGATTATAGAAATGATTAGATATAATTAAAATATTAGATTCTATGACTAGAAGAATCTAATGAAGCCAATTATCTGGATCTAGCATTTTCAGAAATATCTATTGTATAGTGAATCTACTTTTAGACTGTAGAAGTCTATGACAGGAGCATTTCAATGAGAAAAACAGTAATGAATTTCTAGCCCATACAAAAGCCCAATTTCTTTGATTATTACCTAAATACTCTGACACCTTTATAATTTTTAGCCATAAGATTTCTTTCTTTTTAAAAAATAAAATATAAAAAATTTAAATGATTATTTCCCAGTAAATATTTGTGATCTTTCTTTTTCTTATTTCCTGAACAACAACAACAACAAAAACATCAAGTTGAAATAGCCACTTGGGAGTAAATTCTTGATATATAATGCTTACAATTGTTCAACATTTTTACTGTTCATTTCAATAAAGTCAGCATTTAAAGATTATGTCTTTGTCCTTCATTTCCTTGAAGGTTTAGAAGTAAAAAAAAATCGAGGTCCAGGGTATTCCACTTTTTCTATTATTATAATACTTTTTCAAAACTTATAAAGGAATGATTTTTGGATGCCAACTATTTATTTATTTATTTATTTATTACAAATTCTTCATCAAAAAAGTATAATCTGCATTGGCATACCACAGCAGACAATTGCATATACAGTAGCCAGAATTATTTGGTAAATCCTTGGTTTTACAGTGTACTTATTAGGGATCTGCAGAGAAACAGAACAAGTTCTGTATATACACGTGTATATATATAGACACACACACACACACATAATAAGAAATTGGCTTGTGCAATTATGAAGACTTAGAAGACTCACAAGCTGCCATCATCTGCAACCAGAAGCTGGAGACCTGAAAAGCTAATAGGGCAATTCAGTCCAAGTCTGAAGGCCTCAGGACCAGAAGAGTCAGTGCTGCAAATTCTTGTTCAAGGAATAAAGAAGATGAAATTAAATGTCCAGCTCAAGCAGTAAGGTGGGAATAAATGGGGGAAATTCTTCCTTCTACTCCCTCTTAGTTCCGCTTGGACTCTTTAACAGATTGAATGATGCCCACCACATTGGGGATGACAATCTACTTTACTTACTGCACAAATTCAAATGTTTATCTTATGCAGAAACCCCCTCAAGAGATACACCCAGAAATAATGTCAATCAGAGCCCCTGTGACCAGTCAAGTTGAGACATAAAAATTAATCATCATAAGCCAATCCCCTGTCAACTAGGCACCTATATGCATCTTTGTAAGACATTAAATCTTACATAAGGACAAAGCAAGGTCATGCAACTATCTTTCACACAACTAAAAATACTAACTTCTTTCCCAGAAGAAGAGGTAAACCACTTGAGTGATGTTTACGATTCTTCCTGATAACCTATAAATTAAATATTATAACGTGAAATTTACAATACCTAAATACAATGAAATAGATAATATATCGATGTTACATGATTAGGAAATTAAAGAGGAAAAACATTACATATATCATGTACACACACAAATAGACTTTTTATAACAACATAAGGTAGACATATTTACAACAATTACAGTCTTCATTTCTGTGACTGTTCATTGTCATAGCTGGTGTTTATAACTACCCATTATGTATTCTCTTTGCTTTTTATGCTAACCATTTTGTACTACTTTTGCTTTCAGCAAACACCTCAGCTGGTCTTGATTTTTTACCTGGATACATGACCCAAACCTTCAATTTTGAAGTATCTGGGTCATTATTAGTAATTTCCAGATTGTGGTGTTGTAGTTTTCCATTGATCTTAATCATAGGACGTGATAATATTAAGAGACACCTTAAAGGATCTCCTATATTCCAGACATACTGTTCCTTACTCCTTCTGTGGATTAACAGTCCAGTTTCTTAATGGAATTTAGGAGCAATCACCTCAGCCAAAACTATAACTCCTCCTGTGGACTGTTGGATCAGTGTCATGTGGAGCCCAAAGTGGCTGGGTGGCAGTCTTCATTTCCAGTTCAATGGAATTAAAATCACTGTTTCCTGAAGAAAGCATTCTTTCTTCTGGAATTACTACCTCTAGACCAACAGACCATAAAGTCATAGGAACAGGAAGCAAAAATTTTGCTGGTGGGTCATTAAGTGTAATAGTAAGTGGTGTCACTGCAATTTCTATCCCTTCATTCTTGGACCTGTGAGTCTTGACTATGAGAGAAATAGCATGATATATTGGACACTGATTCAGAACACATATAGCCTTCTGGAGAATGTGGCCCCAGCCCTACAGACTATTGCCAGCTTGCTGAGTCTTCAAATGGACATTCCACCACTCTATAAAGCAAGCTGCTTCGGGATGGCTGGCAACATGGTAATACCAGTGAATTTCATAGTATGGGTCCATTGCCACATTTCTTTTACTGTGTAGTCTGTATAATGAGTTCCTTGATCAGAAGCAACACTATGGGAATACTATGGCTATGGATAGGGATTATGTAAATTCATAGATGATAGTTTTGGCAGAAGTACCATGGCATGTAGGGAAGGGCTAATGGTAGCATACCAGATAACCAGGAGATGTGTTAATCTGCTCAAGCAATGAAATCACATCTAGTATAGCAGCTGAAATTGGAGCCATCACCTAGTTAAGCTTATAATACTCCACTGTCATTCTCCAAGATTCAGCTATCTTCTGTGAAGGCCAAATAGAAAAGTTTAATGCAGGTGTGGTGGAAATCATCAGCTCTGCATCTTTTGAGTCCTTGATGGTGGCACTAATTTCTGCAGTCCTTCTAGGGATGCAGTGTTCTCCTTATTTACTATTTTCCTAGACAGAGGCAGTTCTTATGACTTCTGCTTGGCCTTTCCTACCACATTAGCCCCATTTCAGAGGTCATGGAATCAACATGAAGATTCTGCCAGTTACTAAATATTTTTATTCCAATTATGCATTTTAAAACTGGAGAAATAATCACAGAATGGTTTCAGGGACACACTGGACCCACTGTGAGACAGACCACAGATAAAACTTCATTGATCACCTGACTTCTGTAAGTTTCTACTCTGACTGGTGGGTCATAGTAACACTTTTCTTGTCCTAGAATTAGTATCGGTTCAGAGCCAGGGTCAATTAGTCCCTGATAGGTCTGATTATTTTCTGTTCCCCAGTGTACAATTACCCTGCTAAAAGGCCAGAGGTCCTTTTGGTGAAGGCTAGGAAAAAGATTAACCTGGAATTTGGAGGGCCAATTCTGGGCATGTGGAGGACGACTTTCACTGGCAAAAAAAAAAAATCATCAGAATTTAGAGATCAATGACCACAACTCCAGCAGGATCTTTCCACATGTCCCCATTTCGACTTATACAATCTATATCATTGATGGACTTTTTTCGCCAATCAATGCCTTTACTTTAATAATAGACATGCTGTGAATTTTGGAAGTTCATTTGTGTTGTAATTCAGCCACTCAAAAGATGAAGTTCTGCCTGTTATTTTTAGGGATTTCAGCCCTGCTGCTAGAAAAGAAAAAAGTTTCCTTCGGCGTACACATAAAAGCTCTTAGGTTATTTATGCAGCACTTGAGATGGGAGTGGAAATCTCTGATCTCATCCTTTTCTTTCACCATGTAGTTCAGCAACATTAAGAGCAATCATTGAGCATCATATCATCCCTTAGTTTTCCAAAAATATTTGAAATTATGATATACAGTCATCCTTTGCTATCTACAGTGAATCAGTTCCAGGATTTCTATGGATATCAAAATCTAACTGCTCTTATATCAAACGGCAAGAGTATTTGCATTAACCTATGCACATCTTTCTGTATACTTTATTTCCAGATTACTTAAATATCTAATACAATACAAATGTTATGTAAATAGTTGTTACACTCTGTTTTTTATAAAATAAATTTTGTATTATTTGATTTTTTTTTTTTTTGAGATGGAGTCTTGCTCTGCTGCCCACGCTGGAGTGAAGTGGCACAATCTCAGCTAACTGCACTCTCCACATCCCTGGTTCAAGCGATTCTCATGCTTCAGCCTCCTGAGTGGCTGGCACTACAGGCACCCGCCACCACGCCTAGCTAATTTTTTTTTTTTTGATATTTTAGTTGAGATGGGGTTTCACCATGTTGACCAGGATGGTCTCTATCTCTTGACTTCATGATCTGCCCGCCTCAGCCTCCCAAAGATCTGGGATTACAGCTGTGAGCCACCACACCTGGCTTTTGATATTGTTATATTGTTATTTTATTAGTTTCTCAAAAATATCTTTCATTCATGTTGGTTAACTCTGCAGATGTAAAACATGGGGTTACAGAGGGCCAACTGTGTAGAGTCACCTAGCTCCTTGTTTCTTCTTAATGGTTGATTTATAGTATCCAATGCAAGTATTTTTAGTGTCTTTACAAGTAGTTTATGCCTAGGACTATCAGTGCATTCTTTACCATTGGAAATACAGTTATTAGCATATTTAGTATTTTAGCATGAGAAATTGGCTCAGGTAATTGTGGAGACAGAAGCCTCAGGATCTGCCATTTTTCTTTGCTTTTTTCTTTTTTGACAGAATCTTGCTCTGTTCCCCAGGCTGGAGTGCGGTGGCATGATCTTGGCTCACTGCAACCTCCGCCTCCCAGGTTCAAGCGATTCTCCTGCCTCAGCCTCCTGAGTAGCTGTGATTATAGGTGCCTGCCACCATGCACGGCTAAGTTTTGTATTTTTAGTAAAGATGGGGTTTCACCATGTTGGTCAGGCTGGTCTTGAACTGCTGACCTCAAGTGATCCACCCGCCTTGACCTCCCAAAATGCTAGGATTGCAGGCATGAGCCACTGTACCCAACCAGCATCTGCCTTCTATAAGCCAGAGACTACTGAGGAAAACCAGTGATATAGTTCACTCTGATTCTGAAGTTCTGAAACCCAGATGAGCTGATGGTGCAAATTCCACTCCGGGGGCCCAAGATGATGAGATGTCCCAGCTCAATCAGTGGGGCAGGAAAAAAAATATCTATTCTTCCTCTGCTTCGGTTCGATTCAAGTCTTCAACAAATTGGATGTTGCCCATCTATATTGGGAAAGACAATTTACTTAAAAAAAAATGTTCATCTCACCCAGAGACACCTTCACAGATATCCTCCAGAAAAAAAATGTTAATTTGATCATCCTGTGGCTGGTCTAGTTAACAAATAAAATTAATCATCACACACAGGCAGTGACTATTTAGTTTTTGGGTATGGTATGCTAAGAAAGATTTTAACTCAGTCATCATCCCCATGGTTTCCACCTAAACAAAAAGTTAGCCTATTTTTTGAATGTTTTATGTTCTGACTCTTCCTCCTTCTCCACCTCCTTATTCATCTTCTGAAATAAATGTACTAGACGGCACTTGTTTACAGAAAGTCTTAAATAAAATTTTATTCAGATTAAAATTTCCTTTGTAGAAAAACCATTTTTGTCAATAGGTTACTGAAATTCACTGAGAAAGACTGCTACAAATTCATCATGCAATCTTCAAATGATGCATTTTTGCAGTTTTAAAATTTCCCACACACTCTAGTCATACTTAAAACACAATTCATTTAGCAAATCATCTCCTTTTTGTCATTCACTTCTCGTCAGATTTTTGACAATAATTATTGCTTCCCATTGTGTCAATATGGTCTTAATGATATCTGCATTTATTGTAGCTACCATTTCATAATGAAAGGTATTTTTCAGTTATTATAATGTTACATATCATCTTAAAACTTTTTAGAAACCACAAAACTTATATAGGTTATTTCCATTTTATGTTTAAAATTATCTGCATGAAATATGGTGCTATATGCGTGACAAGGCTCTTAATTTCTCAGCCTTCATCTCTCTCAGTACACTCTCAATTTCATACTGTCTTTTGATGTGTAGACTTTGCTAGGCCTCCTAACTTACTTGCTTTTGTAACAAACTATTTCACTATTCTAAAAATTACTTTTATTTAATAATGGGAGGAAGACATTCCAAATGATGCACACACAACATGTTTGAATATCAGGAGAATAAGCTGTATTTTTTCCAAAATGGAAGCAGAGATTCAACTGTGATTCCTGTATCTCATATTTCCACAAAGGCTTGCACACAACTGAAAGGCTGAGTGGAGAAATCTTACTCAAACAGTCCCTTACCAACATTGGTTTGACTTATCATTCTTCAACTTTACTATGGTGAATGTGTACAAGTAATACACATTGAGTGGAAGTAGTGCTTCAGATTTTTGCCTGGGCGTGGTGGCTTATGCCTGTAATCCCAGCAATTTAGAAGACTGAGGCTAGCGGATCGCTTGAGCTCAGGGATTTGAGATCAACCTGAGCAACGTGGTGAAACCCCATCTCTACTACAGATACAAAAATAAAAATAGCCAGGCATGGTGGCTCATGCCTGTAACCCCAGCTACTTGGGAGGCTGAAGCAGGAGAATTGCTTGAACCCAGTAGGTGGAGGTTGCAGTGTGCCAAGATCATGCCACTGCACTCCAGCCTGGGCAACAGAGCGAAACCCTGTGTCAACAAAATAAACTGAATTTTGTTCTTTTCCTGGTCTAATGATATGCAGTAGATACTCAGCCTCGAATCAGTCACAGAATCACATGAGCAAACAACCAATATTCGATAATGAGCTGTGTTGCCAGGTGATTTTTCCCCAACTATAAGCTAGTGTAAGTGTTCTGATCACGTTTAAGGTAGGCTAGGCTAAATTATGATGTTTGTCAGGTCAGCTGTATTAACTGCATTTTTGATTTACAATGTTTTCAACTTATGATGGGTCTGTTGGGACATCCCCTTATCATAAATTGAGCAGCATCTGTATGATAAGTTCTGTTTCCATGCCCAGCATAGTCTTTATGCTAACTACAAGCTGGGTTCACTCACTTCACATATCTCTTTTTAATAGTACTTGACTAGAAACCACAAAAATTATTAGAACAGAGTTTATCCTACATCTAAAAATTACCTACAGCATAATAAACAGGTATTCTAGAGATACATACATATGTATACACATATATTATTTGAATTACATATTCTAGATTACAGGAATCTCAGATAAGGAATAATTTTATAGAGTTAGCACCCTATTTTCAAAATACTAATAAAAAGCATAATTCATATAGCCATATAACTAGCATAATTCTGCAAGATAGATATTTTCTTAATTAAAAGTAACCAAGATAAATGAAGTTTTCCTTGTCTTCATTCATATCATCTTCTTTGATGGCTCAATACAATAATCTGCACCATTCTGAAATATATCTCACACTATTTCATGCCCTATCGATCCCCTTCCTAGGTTCAGGGTTGATAAGTCATTGAAATTCACGGTGCAAATTATAGCATCTTTATTATCTGCTTATATAACTCAAGATATTTGCTCCTATTTGAGAAGCAGTATACAATAATGATCAAAAGTAAATATTTGAATCTCAACCCCTTGACTTACTACTGGCACGACTTTGGGCAAGTAAACTAACATCACTTTATTTCACGATTCCCACATGTAAAATGGGCTTCATGCCTACTCACAAGGTCAAATGGGGTATGTATTGTTATTAAATGTCTTGTGCAAACACTGCCTCATGGAAAGCACCAAATAGCTACTAGAGTTGCTATATTCTACTATAAGATTTGCCTCTGATTCCATTTGATTTGCATTCTACATCAATGCATAAATTTCAAAATTGTCCAATGTATCTGCCTGCTAAGATTCTTATGTGGCTCATTCTTTCTGCTCCCTGAGAAAGACAATGTTTTATTTAAAACACTGACTATTAAGGAAGAAAAAAACTTCAAAATATCTCCACAGTATACTATAGTTGCTTTCTGCATCATGCAGAGAAGCATAATTTTGGTTTCTAAAAAATGTTCATGTTCACTCTATGCATCTGAAATAAAATATGTAAGTTAGTTCATTAATAGGAGGCTTTTTTTTTTTTTGAGATGGAATCTTGCTCTGTCACCAGGCTGGAGTGCAGTGGCTCAATCTTGGCTCACTGCAACCTCTACCTCCTGGGTTCAAGGGCTTCTTCTGCCTCAGCCTCCCGAGTAGCTGGGATCACAGGCGTGTGCCACCACGCCCGGCTAATGTTTTTGTATTTTTAGTAGAGACAGGGTTTCACCGTGTTGGCCAGGATGGTCTCGATCTCTTGACTTCGTGATCCGCCCGCTGCGGCCTCCCAAAGTGCTGGGATTACAGCCATGAGCCACTGAGCCCGGCCAGTAGGAGGCTCTTAAAGTGAACAATTGACATTAAGATCATACAATTAAAAAGATGAGTTTTCTATTACATAGACTATATAAGATTCATAAAAAATAATATAAGCTTTTCACTAGACATTAAGGTGAATTTGATATGAGGATTCCACAGTATAAGTCAGTCACAAAAATATAAACATTACAAAGAGTTTTTACTCTGATGTAATTTTTGGATAATGTGCTATGGCAATATTCAATAACTTTAAAATAATATTTCTGTTCATATTTGTGGGTTTTTAAAATTTTAAACTGTGCTGGACATATGGATAAGATGGTGTTGAAATCTAAGTGGGGCAGCAACTTGCCCAGATCTCACTCTCAGGAGAAATTTCAGGCTGCACTGGCACAATTAGCAGAGCCCGATACTTCCGTGTCTCTAAGAATGTAGGTGTGGTCATGCAAGAAAAGCAAGCACTAATGAAAAGCCAGCAGGGACAAAAGCTGAGCTTCCAAATCCTTTTATTTTTAGGGTTTACCTTGAGAACATGACATTTCAGAAGCTTCAGATCACTTTTCTCAATTAGGCATCTAAAGAATGTATGATCCTAGGATGTTTATATACACTGATATCAAGGCCAGAAATTTCAAGCTGTTTTTGGAGTTAGTGATGATTCACCATTATTATCTGAAAAGAGCTCACATCCTAGTGATCCCTAGGGAAAATAGGGATGGGCACAGGAAAGCAGTGTTATAACCTCACCAAGGCAATGTCTAAGCATACTGAGACTGGTTTGCTTTCTTTCTCATTTGTTCACCTAAAGACTTGATTCTCATGAGATTCAAACAGGCAACTTAGAGTGTTAAATAATTTCTAAGACATTGTGTAAAAACACTTAGTTCTACAATTTGGAAGAAAGTCGAGCTACCATTCCATTTCTTCATGTTATACACGTAGAAAAAAATTTCCATTGAGAAAAAAAGTATTTCAAGTGATTATTGGCAGTTTTAGCTATTTACTTTCATTAACCTATCATATTTAGTTTATCAAATTGATTACAATTTAAAACTTAATTGCAAATTGATTAGTAAAAATTTTCCTTGTGTATCCTTGTTCCTTTGTGTTGAAATATATTAACGATTCAGGCAAAATTCTTTCTAAAGCAATTCTGTGGTTTAAATTAGGCAATAAAATTGGATTATGTGATAACAAAGCAATAAACCTTGACTGTTTTATAATCTTCCAAGTACTCTCATATATTATATTGCATCTGATTCCTATGTTAACTTTGTAGGATATGTATGTCAGTGCCATAGATCTACAAAAGTAGTGTTAAAAGAAAACTTTAGCCAAATTAAATTTAGCAGTGTATTTGAGCAAAGAACAATTCATGAATTGGACAGCACTCAGAACACAGAGAGGTATAGAGAGCTCCACCAAATAATGTGGATAGGCAGTGTATATAGAGAAAAAGAAGCTGAGATACAGAATGATCCTGATTTGGTTACAGCTGGGCATTTGCCATATTTGGGCATAGTATGACAAAGTGTTTGTTTTACATGGACGTGTTCTGATTAGTTGGCAGCCTGTCAACTAATAGGCTGTAGCTCACCTGCAATGATCTGCTGAGATGCAGCTATTTGTTACATCATGTTAAGTTGCAGTTTGCTTACATACTAAATTAGATGAAAGTTTGCTACATATGGATGAAAATACAGAGGCAGCATTAGGACAAATTTAATTTAACAATTCTCCTCTTTTGGTCAGCCTTCTAATTTTGAGAGATTCACCAAAACTTCGGCTTTCGATGTCACTCTTTGTCACCATCATAATGGACTTGTTTGGTCTCAGCATGGAATTCAAAATTCTTGACATCAGCTCAGCTAAATTTCTTTTTCTTTCCTTCCTTCCTTCCTTCCTTCCTTCCTTCCTTCCTTCCTTCCTTCCTTCCTTCCTTCCCTCCCACCCTCCCTCCCTCCTTCCTTCCTTCCTCTCTCTCTCTTTCTTTCTCTCTTCTTTCTTTTCTTCCTTTTCCTTTCTTTCTTTTTCTTGAGACAGAGTTGGCTTTATCAGTCTGACTCTTGAAGTGCAGTGGTGTGATAACAGCCTACTGCAACCTCTAACTCCTGGGCTCAAGTGATCCTCCGTGACTCACCTTCCTAAATAGCTGGTACTAAAGGCACACATCATCATGCCCAACTATTCTTTTTAAAAAAATTTTTGCAGAGAATAGGTTTTGCTATGTTGCCCAGGCTGGTCTTGAATGCCTGGCCACAAGCAATCTTCCCACCTCCCAAAGTGCTGAGATTATAGGTGTAAGCCATTGGTGAATGTTTCTTTAGGTTCTCTTCATGTTTTTGTTATTCCAACTATATTGAGAATATTTGACTTACAAGAAATGGCTGCAAGCAAGCATGTAAAACTCTTGAGAGGGTAAAGCTCATCAGAAAAGCTATTATGATGGGAGGATGATACTAAAAGACTGACCTATATATACTTCTTAACAGGAGTCTCCACAAACTGAACTAGTTAAAATGAAATATATATATAAAAATAAGCCAGAAGAGAATTCTATTTGCTTTAACCAAATAGCTTGTTTGTTGATTTATTACAACTTAGTTAACACTCTATCCAAAATATTTATGAAATGCAGTAGGAGATATTTCCTAGACAACAGATAGTTCAAAGCAATGCAATTATCTAAAGCAACTTTAGCAAGGGAATTTAAAGAAGTCTGCTGGGCAACTCTAACCTTTGCAGTAGAGTCAGCTACAGTAGCTAACATTTGAGAGATTTCTAAAATTATGAACCCATTTACATTTATGTCAAGTCAAGGAAGTAACATGATATGGTTCGTCTGTGTCCTCACCCAAATCTCATTTTGAATTATAGTGCCCACAATGCCCACATGTCAGGGGGAGAGACCTGGCAGAAAGTGATTGGATCATGGGGGCAGTTTCCCCCATGCCGTTCTCCTGACAGTGAGTGAGTTCTCATGAGATCTGATGTTTTATAAGGGGCTTCCCCCTTCACTGGGCACTCATGCTGTATCCTGCCACCATGTGAAGAGATGCCTTCTGCCATGTTTGTAAGTTTCCTGAGGCCTCCTCAGCCCTACAAAACTGTGTCAATTAAACCTTTTTTCTTAAAAAATTACCCAGTCTCAGGTATTCCTTTATAGCAATACGAGAATGGACTAACATAGAACGTTTTATTAAAAAAATGTCAATTAGAAAAATTTATACCTGTTGGCCAATTGTTCTTTATTCCATAGTGCAAATTAATAGGTTTAGACTAATGTTCAGTTTCCAATTGGTTATGGAGTAACAGTGGCACTGTTAAAATTCCTAATACACATTGGCCCCTTACTTTCCACTTATGAGACTTGGGGTTGCCCACATGTATGGTTAAATGATCATTAAGTTCTTAAATCCTCTACAGATAAGAACACGTCCTGGAGGGAAAAAACAGACAGTTCCTTGTGGATCGCCTTGTGCATTAAGAGTCACTGGTAGAAAAGCATTAGTCATATTTATCTAAGGCTCCATTATTGAATCATTGCATGGTTGGAGGATACTGACAATTAAGGTTATAAACCTGTCTACAAACTGTCCAATTATCTTTCTTTTGGTTTCCTTATTCAATTTCTGGCAAAATTTAACTGTAAAACCTTCACTAAAGGTTTTTTCTACTGTCAGATATTAACAAGAAGTCTAAATACAAAAATCTTAAAGCCCAATCTTATGGAAAGGACCAGATATACTTGGAATGTCTGTAAAATTTGCTACAGAGTGAACCACTGAATCTCAAAGATTATGTAAGAATTTAGGTTTAACATGATGTATCCAATATTCCTGTAAGCTCCCTGTGGAAGCTATCGGTTGTAATATTAGTCATCGTATTAACTTGTCATGCATAAACAGAAAATAAGCACAGAGAAAGTAGGAAAGGGGACAAAGGTTTTATAGTGACAGACAGAAGTCCTAAATCACAATTTTAGGAAAGCCGTCTGTTAACAGGATGCCATTTACTTCTAGGGAAAAATCTTTGCTGACCAGCTTTACCTTAAGGTCTCCAATGAGTGTGTATGCTTCAGAGTCTGGAGGGGTCCTTTGAGTTGATTTGACTGACCCTGATGGCACAAGGTCAGTCAACTCAATTTAAGCCAATACTTGAGACCCTGAAGCTTTGCTGCGGAGAGGAACTTTGTATGCTGTTTTCCAAAGGGATTCAAGGGAAGTCCTTTTTTAATGCTATGTCTGCAGGGCCCAATCTACAGGTTCTAGGTCATGAAAAGTTGTCATTAGTTGGTGGATCACAAAGGGCTTATTTTACATAGGAAAAAGTCTACCTTGGCATAATGCATTAAATACTTGGAATATCGAGTACTGTCAGACTCTGTAAGAGCAGGAGATACATAAGTTTCCATTACAAGGGGACCAAACCTTCCAGTAATGATTTCATTAGAAGTCAATCTATGGTTCCTACTGCAAATATCCCATTGCCATCAAGGTTAAGGCAATTAAATCTATGGTTCCTACTGGGAATAGATCCCATTGCCATCAAGGTCAAGGCATTGCCTTTGGCCAAGACAATTCAGTTGATACAGTTAATATTGCCTGATGCCATTGTGTTTGTTGTAATACCTTATGAAATTGTTTTATAAAATTGTCCACAACAACGGGTTATTTTATTTCTGGAGATTTATCCAGGGGTACTCCAAAAAGAAAACACATTTTACAATAACCTTTTTAGCTACTGATATAGCATTAGTCTATCTGCATGGAATAGCTTCTATGCAATCAGAAAACATGCAGGTCAGGGTAGGGGCAATTGAATAAAATACAACTATATGTATTCAAATGTTCTAGCAGACACTGAAAATGTAAAACCTGAGTTTTTTTAATTGTCTTAGAATATGTGTTTGATACATGAAACATCAGTTACAAATCATCTCAGAAATTTTAGAACAGTCTCGTTACACTCATTTTAAAAATAATTTATATTATTTTATCTACCCCAATATGAGTCATGAGTGCAGAGCTCTTAGTAATGAAATCTTTAAGGACTCTGAAAGGGCCAGGCAGCAATCCAGGCTTTCCTTGAGTCTGTGCTTAAAATTGATTTGCATTTTCTTAGTCACCAGTTTTGTTTCTCCAATTTAGCTGCATAGCATTATCAAAAAATAGGTTATCATAAGTAATTTGAATGGGATCAATATTATGGAGTTTATTCAAATGGGATATTTAAACAATTTCAGTACGGCTGACTTAGCTAAAGCATTTCCTTGGTATTCTTGTTCTGCTTGACGTTGGTTAACAGTTTTACAAAACCTGTTCTGAAAATTTCTACCCAGTGTAAGAATTTCCATACTTCTAGGAATTTCATGTAATTTCTAGAACAGATATTAATAGAATGTCTATACAAATACAACTCAAATAGAGTTTAGCATTATGTATTATTTCACAATGCTTCTCATATAATTTAACATATCAAATAAGTTTAATTTGTTTAATATCTGTATTTTTATAAGGAAAAATATCCTTTTGAGGAGTTTTGAGTGCCCATCAAGAAAATCTCAAAGTGAATTAAAGGTTAAAAAAATGAAAATTCTTAATCCTGAATTTGATTTTGGGGAGTTTTAAAATGTATCAAGGGTTTAAGCACTTGATCAAAACAGGATCACAGACCACTGTGAATAACAGTCATTCATGTAACCACAGTGATTATTTAAAGGCATGAGAAGCAAATTGAGAAAGTTAGAGTTGTAGAAAACCCTTAGCTTTTTTGATAGAGAGGACTCAATCCTTTTAAGGAATCAAAAACCTAATGAAGGTGACATAGAGCACAGAAAGTTATCTTGGTAAAACACCGGAACTTTATTTTCTAGGCCAATTAACTAACAGGTAAAGAAAAACCTTTCACAATTTTCTATTAAAAGACAACCCATATTTCAAAAAAATTCTGGTTTTGACACAGAGGGTCATATTCCAACTTTGTATCAATGTATCAAAATATTTAAACTCAATTTTTAGAAAAACTTACAAATAATTCCTTTTTAATCTTAACCAGGTTGATCACACTAAAATTCCTTTCAAAAACGTTATCTTCCACAAATCTTCTGCAACTTTTTTATCCATTCAGTTTTTGTACTATACCTTTCCTCTTCTCATTTTGGAACAAGTCATTCTACTTTAGAACAAAAATTACTCTTTTTTCCTTAATACAAAACATTCTAATACCTTATAGCTTTTTCTTACCAAAAGCACATCTTATGGTTCTTGTATGCTTGCATATAAACTTGCTTCCTTTATGATTCTTGGTAATGTTAGTTCCTATGTTAATTAGAATCCTAATCCTTGCTAACCTTAATCACCAGTGAACACCAGGAACTAAATAATGGTGAACTGCATGTTACACCAGCATTCTGCAGACTGGCAAATCTATGAATGGCAATTTCTAGAAGCAAATGCTTTCTGTGAGTACAATTTATCAGTATGGCAAGAACATCCCCCTAAAATTCCCAAATAACTTTAGTCTTTCTGTAATCAGAATCTGTAGAAGCAGCAAATTTTTATCTGTATCCTCTTAGATTTTCTGGCTAGGTTTGAAAATTAAATTGTTGTTTGTACAGACTTCTCTCAGCCTCAACTTTCCATTCTTGATGATAAGGTTAGAAACTTCTAGTATAGGAAGAACATCTTTCTCATGTAAATTTTCTCTTGCCTCTACCTATTTAAAACTTACTTGCTAGCAATTTTGCTTGCATTGTTCATGAAGACAGGCATGAAACAGATAGCCATCACCTGAATTTATGTTTCTTGCTGATGAAGTTTGTAATACAGAGAAAACATAAACTTATTTTACCAGCAAACCCAGGCAAAAATTGTACATTTACATATATTTAATGCTGACAACTTGGAAGATATGCCTGTTTTAATCAAACCACAATATTCTTATTTACAAAAGATTATCCAAGTTATGTAAATTTAAAAAAGCATTTGGGTTAGTTCTACTTTTTCTGAGAGAATAATTAATATAAACACCTTTTTTTCTTTTAGTCAATTAAGTAGAGCCCTTTTAAAGTTTAATTTTGGCAATATTGAAAAGAGATTTAAAAATCACATGTATATATTAGACACACACACACACACACACATAAACAAATAGCCAGAAATAGATCTATCTGTATATCAAATTTTGCAATGAGAACAATAGGCCCTGGTGGACACTTTCAATGGGTCATTCAGTGCACCTGGAGTCACTGGAGGTCCCTTTATATCTCACTTCTGACACCAAACTGTTAAGAAGAAAAATTTTAGACAAATTAAGTTCAGTGGAGTTTATTTGAGCAAAGAGTAAAGCACGAATTGAGTAGTATTCAGAACCAGGAGAAGTTAAGAGAGCTCTACCCAGCAACATGGGCAGGCAATGTGCATAAGAGAAAAGGAGGTGACGTACAGAAATAGCCTGATGGTGGACAATAGACAGCAAGATATTTGCCTTATGTGGGCACGATGTGGTGAAGCATTTGCTTTATATGAACTTGGTCTGATCAGCTGTGGTCAGCCTGTGATTAAATGAAGCTTGGCTGTTGTGATAAACTGAAACTCAACTATTTGTAACAAAGACATACTCTTAAGTTAGGTTGTAGTTTGCTATATATGGACTCAAGATATAGGATCATCTTTGGGCCACATTTAATTCAACAATAGATACTAAAGAAGAAAAATTAACCAATTCCATTTTGACGTTAGTGGCATACCAATGGCTACAACCTAAGTTGAGATTCTTAGTAAAGAAGGGCTCCTTCTGGCTAGGCATGGTGGCTCACGCCTATAATCCTAGCACTTTGGGAGTCTGGGACACTGAGGCGGCAGGATCACTTGAGCCCAGGATTTTAAGACCAGACTGAACAACATAGTGAGACCCTATCTCTAAGAAAAAAAGAAAGAAAGAAAAGAAGGGCTCATTCTATACCTGTGCTGAGGCTTGCTTGTGTGTATTACATTTAGTAACAAATGTTATATGAAGCTTGCTTTGGTTATATCACATTTGGTAACAAATGATCTGTCGGTGTTACTTAAATTTGATTGTATATTAAGGTTACCAGGGAAGCTTTTAAATAATACTTAGGCAACACACACACACACACACACACAAACACAGAGTTTTGTCAATATTGGAACATCATCATAAATAAATATTTACACAAATTGAAAAATCAAAAGAACCAGTACAAAAATAGAATAGTCTAAACTCTGATTTTGCAAAGCTTTTTACTCTCTGTCTCTCTCTCTCTATATATATACACATATATATATGTGTGTGTGTATATATATATACACATAAAAAGAAAGAATAAATGTGTGTGTATGTAGAATATATACACACACACTTAACTCATTCTTTTCACTTTCCGTTGTTAAAAAATTTATATATGCTTTGTTGTAAAGGTGAAATTTTATAAGTTTCACAGTGAAATGTTACAATGCCCACTTTGCTAAGATAACCCATGTTATTGATTTGGTATAGATTATAAAAGTCAAATGTACACATTTCTGTTCCTTTCTCTGTGTTCTTGCAAACATATATAAAATTAAATTTTGCAGTTGTGAAATTCAAGTTTGTCCTCTATATTTTTGCCTTTCCATGTCTTTTCTGATAATTTCTGAGAGATCAGTTACATAAAATTACAAAGCAACTAAGGGATTCATTTGACCTTGAACTCTATTGCGTTTTTTATCACATATATCAAAGCTGTATTTTAGGTGCATAAAACTTATGACTATTTTATCAAAGTCAATTTCCCTCACTTTTCAAAGCTGTGTGTGTGTGTGTGTGTGTGTGTGTGTGTGTGTGTGTGTATGTGTGTGTGTGTGTGACAGAGAAAGAGAGAAAGAGACAGACAGACAGACAGGCAGACAGAGTCTTGCTCTGTTGCCTGGGCTGGAGGGAAGTGGCACAATCTTGGCATTGCCTTCTGGGTTCAAGCGATTCTTATGCCTTAGCCTCTGGAGTAGCTTGGACTATAGGCAGGCCATCATGCCTGAGTAACTTTTGTATTCTTTTAGTAAAGATGTGGTTTCACTATGTTAGACAGGCTGGTCTGGAACTCCTGCCCTCAAGTGATCTGCCCACCTCAGCCTCCCAAAGTAGTGGGATTACAGATGTTAGCCACCCACCCAGCTGGCCTTTAAAACATTTTTCTTAATCTTCACCCTGAATTATAGTTTATTGCTTTAGTCTGATAGCATTTGTCCACTATATTTTTACATTACTTTATGTTTAGATATTTACATCGTTGAAACTGGTGTGCGTTAAGAAGATTTTTCTGAGACCCTGTCTTTACGAAGCCAATTTAATTCATCCACATTTATTGTTGTTATTTAAATATTTATACTTATTCCTTCCAATTTGTCTATGTTCTACTTATCAAGCTCTCCAGTTGCTTACTTTTCTTATCTGATTTTTGTTGGAGTTATGTTTTCTATAGTTCATTTTTCAGCTTAATATTTATCATTTTAAGTTAAAGAAACTTAAGCATTTAGTTAAAATTTTAAATTTAGAGCTAATCATATCTAGAGTTTGATAGTAACTAATCAACAGATGTAGCTGAACATGTTTTCACTTTTCTAGGTTTCGTCCTCATGGGATCTTCCAATATGATACAATATGGTTAAGAATATTTAGACCAAAATTACAGATTACATTATATTAGAATATAAGGTAAGGAAAAAATCTAGAAAAATGAAAACACTTTAAGCTACAACTACTGATTAAACCTACATATAGTTAGGAATTTAATTTTTTAAGTAAATGATAAAATTGTCAAAATAAATAGCCCCCCCAAACTAATATAATCACAAATATTTTTACCATAGAAGTTGTGTAAGGAATGCAAAAATACAGTTAGATGGCAGGAATGTTTTACTATTCAATAGTATAGAAGGGAAAATGAAGTAACAATACTTTACTGTATATTTCAAAATAGCTAGAAGAGATTTGTAAAATTCCCAACACAAAGAAAAGGTAAGTGTTTGAGGTGATGGCTATCCCTGTGACCTGATTTAATCATTAAATAATGTTATGCACGTATCAATATATCACACGTAACCTCCAAATACCTTTAGGTATTATATATCAATACAAAAATTTAAAAATTTTTAACTTAATAATTGTTTAGTCTAAATAATTTATTTTATTCATTTCTTTCTCATCATTGATGCTTTATTTTTTCTGATTTATTTATTTTGCTTGCAAATATTGATTATGCAGAGAACCTTTGGAAAAGAATATACGGAAAGCAGAATTTCTTTATTTTTGCATCAGTGAAAATGTCATTATATCACTCCCATAACTGAATGATAATTTGATGTGGATAGGAGCCTGCATGCAGGTTTATTTTCTCTTACACTTTAAATCCACATTTAATGTTGTTACTTAAATATTTTGTATTTAATATTGAATGAATATTGTATTTTTATTCATTTTTAGTGACAAGAAATCTGATGTTAAACTGGCTGTCATTTATTCACAGACAATTCCTAAATTTACCTTTCCAGCGTTTTATGGTATTTTTGAATTCTTAATGCTCAAAAGGTTTTTACCAGGGTGAGGTTAGGCACATGTGTGTAAGAGTATGTATATGTGTATGTATGTGTTTTTGTAAATGTGTGTGTGTGTGTCTGTGTTAATCTAGGGAGTCCTTTTACTTTTATTTTTATCCTGCTTATTCAGTAGGTCCTTTTGATCTTATCTTTTATGTCATCCTTAAATTCTAATACATTTTATTAACTTTTAATTTTAGTCTTTTTTCTTTTTTATTATCACAATCATCAATTTATTGATTCTCAGCTCCAAATTCATCCTTTGTTGTCTGCTTTGTAAAAGTGGTAGCCTGGTTTTTAAGTATATATTTTCTGCTAGTCTGCTCATGCTAAACTTTGTCTTGGAGGGTGCTGGGGGCCACCAGGGAGGAAGGGCTGTTTGCTTCCTGTGTTTCGGCACGCTTCTCAGCAGGTTTCGCAGCAGGCGTAAATTTTCTTTAATACTACAAATCCAGAAGCACGCAGCATCTTCCCACAGGTAGCTTCTCTGGGCATCCCCTCAGGCAGCCTGCTAGTGGCCTGCCCCTCAAAAGATGTGCCCAGTGACCAGCTTCCCCCAGCACAGGGCCTCAAGCAGCTCCGCAGTGGGACTTAGTGGCAGGCATCTCTTCCTGACCCGCTGGTCCTAGCCTATCCTCGCGTATGCAGTGCCACTGTCTCTCCTTGACACTGTCTCAGAAAGTTTTTTTGACACTTTCTCAGACACCTCTTGGCCAGTTTTTCGGTGAATTTCTGAACACAACACCTCCTGTGAATGGATCCTCCAGTACTCCAAAAGGCAGATCCTCAGAGAGTTCCACCAGAGCAGACTCCAGAGAACTTCTCCAACATCCAATTATCTACAACTGTGGCCTTCCAACGAGGAATGGACTCAGCTCTGGCAGTCCTTTGTGATTCTCTATCTCACTCCTTGGCATGATGGTGAATCCATATGTTGCCTATGTCTATATTCCTTATTGGAAAATTCCCTGTTATTCTAATTTCTTGTTAATAATTCTATATATTAATTTTCTTATGTTCAAATTAATATATGGCTTTAGTCTCTTTACTGGGTCTGACTACTGCAGAATATGCCATGGGAACTGTCCCATGAGACTTCCCTGTAAAGATGAAACTTTATAATTTGTAGGGGCATAGCCTTGAGTGCGGGACTAACTTCTTTTCCAACGGGAAATAGGATGTAAGCAGTCCATGGCATGCATTGGCATCATAATTAAGGTGTGGTGAAGTAACAGTTACAGCGAATGCCTTGGGACTCCGGTGGCTGCCGAAGTTGACTGTTATGCCAGTAATGATGCCTACAAGTGGTATGGGACAGAATCTTTTGCGCGCACGTGGGTGATTACCAATAGGAAATGACAAAGTCAGATTTCCGAATCTAAGCTTAAGTCAAGGCCTGAGAATCAGAGCACTTATATCCCAGACCTGAAAGATCTATTTATTTTCTGCATGTGGCTGACATTGCTAAAATCAAATTTGAAATTTAAATATGTGAGCTGTTGAAATGTAATAATAGTTGAATTCCATCTTGTCAGCATTCTCCAGGGTATGATAGAGCATCCTTTGAGGAAAAATGAAATCCTGAAATTTACAAAACAGATATGTGTTTGAGCCCAGTGAAATTGACAGTGGTGACTCCCCAAGTCATTCTGTGTCCTCCTCATAGGTGGAAGAGGCTGTACTCTGTGCCTGAAAGTCCTGTGACAGCCTTCCTTGAGCAGATGACTTGAAAGAGATGCTTACCAGCAGCAGCATGGCATCCAAGTGGGGCATTCTCGAAGAACTGGGAACAGATGCTGCATGTGGCAGGTCAGGAAGGGTGATATGGCCAAATTCACAGATGTGGCTAAATTCACTGGTACAGACACACTTACAAGAGGATTTGGACTTCATGCATTAGTTCATTTAGCTGGAACTAGAGCCAATAGTTTACTGCTTTAAGTGACTAAAACTTATGCTTCACCATGACCTATACTGAATGAGGCTGAGTTTGTCAGAGCTTCCTGGTATTAGGAATCCAAAGTGAGACATAGTGTTGTACTGGATTTACAACATTTAGTACCATTTACTGCCTTAAATATATGTACCTCTTGAATTTAAAATAAAAGTTTAAAAATGAGTTGATTGAAATAAATATTCGTGATGTAATGTGTGTGGGTATAAAATATTAAGAAAAATATTAATAATACCTGGGGCCTAGGGATGACAAAACTTACAAAAAGATTATGCAAATAATTGAAATTTGCCATATTCTGCTTTTGTATTGTGGGTATGTTAGCTCTATTTATGTTTTGTACTTCAAATATTTGACTATGATGTCCCAAAGGAAAACTTGGACTTTTGCAGAAATGCTTCCAGTTTGGTGTTCATGCTCTCTTATGCTGCCTCTTATCAATGATGTGCAATAAAATCCTTTGCCAAGCTAAAAACCCTTTAATATAAAGACAAAAAAATGTTTGAAAGTTAAACAATAAAAAATGAGAGATTTGCTACACAACTATTATCACTCAAAGTTGACTTTAAAGCAAGAAGCACCATGAGTGATCAAAACTGGTCTTCCAAAATGATCAGTCAGTTCACTGGGAAAATATAACAATTTATAATTTATATGCCTCTAATATAACTTTAAAGTATATAAAAACAGAAAATGACTACCTTAAAAGAAACAATCTACAATTCATAGTCGAAGATTTTAATTTTTTTCTATTAATTGGTAGAATTGGTAGACAGAAATTAGTAAGTATATTGATAATTGAACAACATGATTAACAAGTTTGTCCTAATTGACATATATAATATACTGCAACCCACAACTGCAGAATACAATTTTTTTCAAGTATATATAGAATGTTTTCCAACTTTGACTATATGGTAAACCATAAAGCTAATTGCAACATATTCCAATAATTTTCAAATGATCGAAGTTATTTTAAAAATGATTATAAAAAGGTTCTCTCAAGAAAAACTAAACTGTAGATATTAATTAGTAACTAAAGGGAGAAATAAAGAAAGGAAAATATTTATTGAAATAGGATGCACATTGAAATGTGAAATGAACTCAAGGCATTGACTTTCCAGAGAATTATTTTCTGGTGATTAGTACAGGAGATCATGCTATTAGACCTTTAGAGAAGTAAATAGAATTCTAGCATACTCTCTGTCCTGAAATTAAGATAATTTTCCATATTTAATATTATGTAAATTTTATGTTTTTATTTTTAAGCTTTAAGAGTTAAGTTATAGGTAAACAAACTTAGCTATGGTTGCATGACCAACTCTAAATACTAACTTTCACAACATAAAGACAAATTTATAGCTAATAAATAATAGGATAAGAAAGGGAGGAGGAAAGTTCAAAGAAAGATTAGGCTTATCAATATAGCCTTAATATCAATAATAGAAAAAAATTAAAATATGAAAAGGAAAATAGAACTGCAATAATGTAAATAGCATTTGTAAGACAGGTTGAAAAGGTCGTTAGCTAATTTATATTTTATAGTGTAAAATAATCAATAGTAATTTAATCAAGTATTTGTTTCATGTTCTTTATTGTAATTATGAAAGAAACCACCAAAAGAACTCAAAGAGGAACAGAAAAAGGAAACCTTGTGGGCGTATGAGAGGAGTTAACAAAAATGGGGAAAACAGCTTCTTTCTTTCCTATGTATGATTTGCTTGTGTGTGTGACACTTTGACTATAATAGAAATTCTTAAATAAATTTAAAAGTATATACTTAGAGTAAAAATTATAGAGCTATGTCAGTATTATGGTCAAAATGGCATGGCCAAAATTCTGGGGTCAACATAGCAGGAAGGCTCACAATTAAATGCAAATATGCCTCCAAAAGAATGCTTGAAGTTAAAACCAAATGCTGGTAACACTAAGTCTAGGATGCAGAGTTACTGGAACTTTCAAACCTTGCTTGTGGGAGTAAAGTGTTTCAGCCACTTTTGGAAATTTTTATAATATAAGTAAAATTGCATTTAGCTTCATGATCTATTTTTTAGAGACATATGTCCAAGAGAAATACATACACATTTACAAGAATGTTCTTACCAGCTTTATTCACTATATCCCAAAATGGAAACAACTCAAATGCTTCTCAATAGGAGTATAGATAAACAAAGTGTAGTATATTCATATAATGGAAAACTACTCAACAATAAAGCATAATCAACTTTGGATACAGACAATATGGTATATTTCAAAAGTCTTACGGTGAGAAAAAGAAGCCATTCAAAAAATAATGCCTATTCCATTATTTCAATTATATCATAGATAGGTAAAACTGTGGTAATGAAAGTCAGATTCTTGATTGCTTCTGCGGGGCTAGGGGATTGCTGACTAAAAAGCAGCCTGAGGAAACTTTCCAGAGCATTGGAAAGGTTCTGTGCATTGATGCAGTGGTGAGTATATGGATGTGGCAGAATATAAAATATCATTGGGCAGAACACAAAATTTGAACATTGTGCTTCACGTAAATCAAACCTTAATGAAAAAAAAAACAATACAATATAACAGGAGAAATACCTTGTATTCATTAGGCATTGATTTGGTTGCTTGTATGTAGGATATCCAGCAAATATTTAATATTATTAACAGAAATGATCATTTCTAGAGTCTATAATACATATCTGTGAGGGCTCATTCAGCTGCAAATAACAGAAAATTTGTTAAACTCTGGCTTAACAAAAGATTTGGCTCACCTCACCTTCTTTCTAGTGTCACCAACAGGGCCAGGAGTCTTGGTTCCCATTCTTATTTTCTTTTTGTGTCCCCACTAAATCACAGTTACAAAATGGCTGTGCAGTGCTAACACTGCTTTTGCATTTAAATTAGGAAGAGGAGAAAGGATTCATTAAGGTCTGTCCCTTTTTTTTAGAAAATTGTTTCATGAATTCCTAGAACAGATTTTCCTTTACAGAGGTTATTGGTAGGGAAGAATAAATTTAAGCTTTGATGACGGGTGGCAGCAAGGGTGTTGGGATTAGGGAGAGCTATTCCATCAGCAAATAGACAGTACAAGCTATGGCATGTGATGCTTATATATGATTCTCTCTCATCAATCAAATCAATTATGTCTAAGTAATCTACTGGGGAAACTTCAAATCCATGGCAGGTAGGAGCTATGCAATGCATTCCACTTGTTTTTCCCTACTTCATATAAAATAAACGGACAAAATTTCTACATATTTGATTAATTAACCTTCATCCAGATGTTTTTTAATATAACACTGAGAACATGATTAAAGATCTATCAGACACCCCACTTTCATTTCCAAATGAGTCCACAAGTTCCTTATCACAGTATGACCGCATTCAGCACACTGCTCCACAGAAACTGGTACTCCAGCCTGGAGGCTCACACATATGCTCAGTGGCTTCTCTTAAAGAAGATATAAGCCACAAGTTTCACAATTAGATAACATCAGGGTTTTTTTTCTCCAGTCTGAGATTTTATTTTTAAAAATGTAAATTTTCCATTGAAAAAAATATGTACCTTCTGACACAGAGTCATTCTCATTTTTCAATTCTAGAGACCTGACTTAAGGTAATATAATGTCTCATGTCAAATAAAAACATTCTGACCTTCTATTTTCTACATTAGGAAATAATGTGACTGAAAAGATTAAATGTGACATACATAGAAAGGGGAGCCTGAAAGTTCTACTGAAGTTGAATCATGGGATTCTGGGCCCTCAGCTTATCTCTAGCTACTATGGGGCACCCAGTCAAGCATTCACTTCGTTCTGTCCTCTGTGTGGTGAAGATTTTGGTACTGAATATGCTTCTTCATGAAGCATAACCAGAAATTTAATAGCCTATCAATTTAAGACAGACATCATCATATCAGTCCATTTTCAAGCTGCTGATAAAGACGTACCCAAGACTGGGTAATTTAAAAGAAAAAGAGGTTTAGTGAACTCACAGTTCTACATGGCTGAGGAGGCCTCACAGTCATGGTGGAAGGTGAAAGACATGTCGTACCATGGCAGCAGACAAGAAAGAATGAGAACCAAGTGCAAAGGGAAACCTCTTAAAAAACCATCAGATGTCATGAGACTTATTCACTATCATGAGAGCAGTATGGAAAAAATCACCCCAATGATTCAATTATCTCCCCACCTATTCCCTCCCATGACATATGGGAATTATGGGAACTACAATTCAAGATGACATTTGGGTGGGGAAAAAAAGCCAAACAACATCATTCCACCCCTGGCCCCTCCCAAATCTCATGTCCTCACATTTCAAAACAAATCACGTCTTCCCAACAGTCCCCCAAAAGTCTTAACTAATTTCAGCATTAACTGAAAAGTACACATTTCAAAATCTCATCTAAGACAAGGCAAGTCCCTTCTGCATTTGTTCCTGTAAAATCAAAAGCAAGTTAGTTACTTCCTAGATACAATGGGGGTACAGGCATTGGGTGAACACAGCCATTCCTAATGGGAGAAATTGGCCAAAACAAAGGGGCTATCGGCCCCGTGACAGTCTGGAATCCAGCTGGGAATTTGAATCTTAAAGCTCCAAGATGATGTCCTTTGATTCCCTGTCTCACATCCAGGTCATGTTGTTGCAATAAGTGGGTTCCCATGGTCATGTGCAGCTCCACCCTGTGGCTTTGCAGGGTACAGAACCCCTCTTGGCTCATTTCACAGGGTGGTGTAGAGTGTCTGCAGCTTTTCAGGTGCATGGTGCAAACTGTCAATGGATCTACCACTCTGAGCTCTGGAAAATGGTGGTCTGCTTCTCACATTTTTGGTACTGAATTTTGGTACTGAATCACATCTCCACTAGGCCGTGCACCAATGGGGACCTTGTGTGGGAGCTCCAACTCCACATTTCTCTTACGCACTGCCCTAGTAGAAGTTCTCCATAAGGGCTCCACCCCTGCATCAAACTTCTGTCTGGACATCCAGGTGTTTCCATATATCTGCTGAAATCTAGAATTGACACATTCAAGTCACTTATTGACTTCTATGTACCCAGAGGCCAAACACTATGTGGAAGCTGCCAAGGCTTGGGGCTTTTACTCTTTGGAGCCATGGTCTGAGCTGTACCTTGGCTCTTTTTACCCACAACTGGAGCAACTGGGATGCAGGGCATGAAGTCCCTAGATTGGACACAGCAAGGAAATCTTGGACCCAGTCCACAAAATTATTATTTCCTCCTAGTCCTGCGGATCTGCCATAAAGATTTCTGACATGCCCTGGAGACATTTTCCATATTTTCTTGGTGATTAACACTATGCTCCTCATCACATGTGCAAATTTTTGTAGCAGGCTTGAATTTCTCCCCAGAAAATGGGTTTTTCTTTTCTATTGCGTGGTCAAGCTGCAAATTTTTCAAAATTTTATGCTCTCTTTCCTTTTGAACACTTTGCTGCTTAGAAATTTCTTCCACTGAAATCTCCATCTGAGACCACCTCAGCCTAGAGCTTATTGACCGTAACACTATCAGCATTTCGGTCAAAGCCATTCAATAAGTCTCTAGGAAGTTCCAAACTTTCCCACATTTCCTATCATCTTTTGAGCCCTCCAAGTCTCTAGGAAGTTGCAAACTTTTCCACATTTTTCTATCATCTTCTGAACCTTCCCCTCTGCCTTTTATCCAGTTCCAAAATTACTTCCACATTTTTGGTTATCTTTACAGCAGCACTTTACTCTACTGGTACCAACTTACTGTATTAGTCTGTTCTCACTCTGCTAATGAAGACATTGCTGAGACTGGGTAATTTATAAAGGAAAGAGATTTAATGGACTCACAGTTCCACATGGCTGGGGAGGCCTCACAATTATGGCGGAAGGCAAAGGAGGAGCAAAATCATGTCTTACATGGTGGCAGGCAAGAGAGAAAAAACAGCCAAGCAAAAAGGGAATCCCCTTATAAAACCATCAGATCTCATGAGATTTGTTCACCACCATGAGAACAGTATGGGGAAAACTGCCCCCATGATTCAATTATCTTCCACCAGGTCCCTCTCACAACACATGAGAATTATAGGAGCTACAATTCAAGATGTTGTATGGGTGGTGACACAGCAAAACCATATCAATTGTCCTTTTTAGGGATGTTTTCTAGAAGTGTGAGCTGGACAAGTTCACATCATATTAAACTATGCCATAGTTACCAATCCCTGCAGTCAATAACTGCTTCAGAAGAGATCTAATACACGTGTCTTACCATTTAAGACCATTTTAATGGGCTGAATGTAAAGGGATTATTCATGGTTGTCTTCTGCTCTCATCCAAATATGTTTAGAATGTGCTTGACAAAGTAGCTCATGATGTGGTCTGTACTAGGCTGTTATTGTGTTGCTATAGAGAAGTGCCTGAGATTGGATAATTTATAAAGAAAAGAGGCTTAATTGACTCACAGTTCTGCAGGCTGTGCAGAAAATGTGGAGTTGCCATCTGCTCAGATTCTGGTGAAACCTCAGGGAGCTCTCAATTATGGCAGAAGGTGAAGGGAGAGCAAGTGTCTCACATGTAATTTATGAAGAAATGAGGTTTAATTGACTTACAGTTCCTCAGATTGTACAGGAAGTATGGCTGAGAGGCCTCAGGAAAGTTACAATCACGGCAGAAGGGTGAAGGGGAAGCAAACACATCTTCACATAGTGGCAGGAGAGAGAGTGGGGGGAAAGAAAATGAGAGGGAGAAAGAGAGAGAGAGAGAAGGGGGAACTTTTACATACTTTCAAACAAACAGATCTCATGAGAATTGCATTTATCACGAGAACAGCAAGGGTGATGTCTGCCCCCATGATTTAATCATTTCTCACCAGGCCTCTACTCTAACACTGTGAATTACCATTTGACGTGAGGATTGGGTGGGGACACAGAGTCAAATCATATCAGAGGGGGAGGTGCCACATACTTTAAGCAACCAGATCTCATGCGAACTCACTCACTGCTATGAGGGCAGCACAAAAGGCATGAGGGATCCACCCCTATGACCCAAATACCTTTCACCAGGCCCTGCCTCCAACACTGGGGATTACACTTCAATATGAGATTTGGAAGGGATGTCCAGACTAAGTCATCATCAATCTATGCATTCAAGTCATATTAATTAACACGTTTAACATGGTGAGTAGAGCTTTGGAGGTGACTCACATTGGTCCCAAAGATGACCACAAAGAGGCCACCTCTATATTTCACATGGACAGACTTGGTCTCAAGCTATAGCAATTCTTAGGAGATGGACTGAAAGAAACACATTTAGTCAAGCTGTCTCCTACTTTGAAATATGTTTTTCTAAGAGGATGGGGAGTCTGAATGTAATACAAGGGAGTTTTTTTTTTTTTTTCAATAATAGACATCTTAGACATTATTGTTATGCAATTACTGTTAATAAGGTCTGAGTTACTTTCTGTAAAGAATTTTAAAACTACTAAAGAACAAAAACAAAGATCTTTAGCATAAAAAAGTTCTATATATTAGAGGCTATAAAAACAGAAATATTTGTAAATACTCAATGTTTGTGTATAATAAAATGCTACAGAAAGTGATCTTTTTGTCTTGGTTTCAGAAATACAATAGTAGCTTTCACATGAATAATAAGATTTCTGATTTAGGAATTTCTAGCATTTTCAAACTGTCCTTTGACATTATAGGTAGGACAGCACTCTACTTGTTGAATCACTAATGGTTCTTGCTTCCAAAATTCTGAATGTAAATGTCATGCCTGTATTCAAATTTGTGAGGCTAATTAGAAGATGTAGAGTTCAGATATTCATCATCTGAAAAATCCCAGGACTAAACTAGGGTCTACAAAAACTCTGGCACAATACTAAAATTGCCTAAGATTTTTTTCCTGTAAATACTAAATATAATGCCATTTCAAGGCAATGTACCATAGGAAATGTAAAAATGTAAAGCTTTTATTTAAGCCAAATATACTGTATGTATTAGACAATTATTTTTTAAAAGACATTTCTCTATCTTTTATATATTTGACTTAAGCTTTCCACTTTGGTGTGGGCTATTAGGAAATCCCTTAACCTTAATGCTTAACCTGAAAACAAAAATATTAAACAATGGTCAGTAACTCTGGAACCAGGTTGCCTTTAAACTAAAATAACGGAAGCCTTACAAATACAAATTTCATATTTATGCAGTGTAAAATTTCTTTATCTTTCTTGTGTTTTGTCATTATAGAGGCACATATAGCTTAAAGTAGATAAAACCACGCTGCACAGTTTGGTTTAGTTTTTCCATTTAATATTCTATTATAAATAGTACATTCACTGATGTATAACTGTGATATTTATACTGATAATGGTTGCATAAATCATTAATTTGATGCAATAATTTAATTTTATTTATTTCTCCTTTGTAAATTTTTTATTTTGTTTATCACAAAGAGGATACCACACAATAAATTTTGATTCAAATTTTCCAAAATAGGTAATTGGTTAAGTAAAGTATGTGACAATTAGGTAAAATATCAATAAGATATTATGTTATAAATCACGGAATACTATGCAGCCATAAAAAAGTATGATATCATGTCCTTTGCAGGGATATGGGTGAGGCTGGAAGCCATCATTCTTAGCAAACTATCACAGGAACAGAAAACCAAACACCACAGGTTCTCACTTATAAGTGGGAGTTGAACAATGAGAACATATGGACAACAGGGAGGGGAATATCATACACTGGGGCCTGTCAGGGGGGTGGGTGGTGGATAAGGGGAAGGACAAATATCTAATGCATGCGGGGCTTAAAACCTAGTTTACGGATTGAGAGATGCAGATAGGTGCAGCAAACCACCATGGCACATGTATATCTATACAAAAACCTGCACATTCTGCATATGTATCCCAGAACTTAAATTATTTTTTAAAAAGATATTATGTTGTATAAATAGAGGAGTGTTTAAAATTTGTAAAAGTATTTACAATATACCACAAGCTTATAAGAAATTCCACTAGAGCCTGTGTGGAACAGTTCTTGCTTTTAATGAAAAATTACACATACACTTACATAAAAGTTAATACACAAAAACATCTGGAAATATGTCAACTAAGCATTAGAGTGGTTAGCACTAAACAGCAAGATCAATTTCTTTCTTTTTTTCTAGTATATTTAAAAAGTTTTAGATTTTCTTTTTATTATAAGTACATCTTTCTTTTAGGTGAGTAGCTCTGTAAAACAACAAACTTGACAACAAATGCTGTTAACGTGTGGTTAAAAGCAGTGCCCTAAAACTTTTGTAAAACAATTTGGTGATGCACAGCAAGAATCATGGATATGCTTAAAATTCAACCCAGTAATTTTACTTTTGAATATTTATTATAAAGAAATAATTTAATATAAGCAAAATGATATGTGAATAAAAGTTTTAGTTGAAAAGAAAATGAATGAGTTACATTTTCAAAATTCAATTATTGGTACAATAAATGATGATGTGAATAAGATGAGATGTTATGTAGCTATGATCTAATGAGCAATTTGTGGGTATCTCAATTAGCAAGTGTATTTCTGAAAAACAATTTCTAAATTTTAATCAGAAATTTTAATACATGTGTAATCATTGTCCCACCAATCTGCACTGCAGAAATTTATTCATCGTAAGCATAGGTCATTTGCACTAAAATTTTTGTATAAAGATGTTTAAAATAAGAACAATTGTAAACAACTTAAGTGGTGCTTCTCTAGAATTTTGTAGAATAGACATACCTTAACTAAAAAATAAATCCTTCTTCACCCATATGAATACTCTTTTTTTCACTGACTTTAAAGAATATTATAATGCACAACATAAATTTTGTGACTGTTAGAAGGTGATGTATATTTAATCAGTGTTTTCCAGATTACTAGATTTTTATTTTTAAAAAACAAATTTAAGACAGCCTTGTCTATTTCTTTTTCCTATTAAAATTTTAGGTATAGGCTGGTACAATGGACACTGGAGACTCAGAAGAAGGATGGTTGGGAGAGGGAAAAGGGATAAAATACTACCTACTGGGTACAATGTTCATTACTTGGGCAATGAGTACACTAAAATTCCAGAATTCAGTACCACAGAATTAATCCATATAACTGAAAATCACTTGTATCCTTAAAGCTATTGAAATAAAAATAAATAAAATACATAGTAAAAAAGAAATGCAAGTTAATTTCAGGTACCTTTCATCATTGTAATGACTAACATTGTTCCAGTCATGTACACTCCAACTTTTTTCCTAGTCATTCACTTATCTTCTATTTGTGATGGCTCTCTGACTTAGAGGTTTATAACTGAATGTACCCAAACCAATGAAAACATCCTGCTTCTGAGGCTGGGGCTCTCAAACCCAACTACCTTAGCAACAATGCCACAAAAATAATCTCACGTTTTTTCTAGCACATGGATACATTTTAAGAACATTTATACTTTTTAGTCAACAAGAATTTAATTATGTGCATGATAAATGGAAGTGTCTAAATGGAAGTGTCTAAATGTTTTTAAATTGTAGGAGTCTGTCCTCCCAGCACCGATTTGAAACACCACCTTTACCATAAGCTCATATATACATGGATTAGTTTCTGAACTGTTTTTTCTGTGTTTCGATCAATATTTTGAGTCAATATTGCCATTATAATAGTTTGTGTACTTTGAGATGTACATATATAAACTATTTGTAATACTTAATGGTGTTACTTCAGCTTTCTCTTTTTTCTTGAACCATTTTGGTTTTGTACATTTTTTTAAGTTTCTGTTGTTAGATGTGTATTATGCTTTTCAATTTTTTTCATCTCTCTTGTGCTCTCATTTCTTCATGCAATGTGTATGGCGGAATTGTCATACTTACCAAAGTTTTGTAATTTTTTAAATGAATTTTTTTCAAAGAACCGGTTTTTAGTTTCATTAATAAGGTCTACAGTTTTGTTTTACATTAATTAAGTTCTTCTTCAAGTTTTATTAATTCTTTCATTCAACCTTTATGTTTACTCTGCTGGATATCTTTTATCTGCATAAGTTGAATATATAAATCAGTTATTTTTAATATTTTTATTTTCTAATAAAAGTGTGTAAGGGTATGTTTTCCTTTCAATTTTAAATATTTATTGTGTTATGTTATGATTAGAAAAGATATTCTCTGTTAAGTTTGTTTACTTAATGAGACTTTGGTCTCATTATTATACAATGAATTTGTGATAGTTTCCAAACATTTTTGTAAAGTATTTCTGTTTTCTCTTTATTGCATGTAAATTATTACAGTTGTGTGTGTGTCTTTCTGGGTATGCATATAAGCTCAATCATGCTTATTGTGCTATACCAAACACCCATATTCTTACTCATTTTTACTAAGTTTGTCATTAAAGAGAAGTAATTGCCTGTCAGAATAGAAAAATAAGCATTAAAATACAGTTATTTTGTCTCTTCTTTTTCGTCTTCCTCTGCTCTCTTTCCTGTAGTCTAGAAAACTGTAGGCTTCACTCTAACTTTCTTTCCCAAGCTATAATCCCTCTCCAACCCAACCACTCAGCATGGTTTAGGAAGCCCTGTGGGGAGTGCCGCCCTGGGAGAAAATTGCTCCATTTTCTGTGCCTCCTTACAAGTTGAGGGCCACAGATGGGCTTCCTGCCGAACTAAATGCAGTTTTTAAAGCAAATAATCTCCAGATAATTTCCCTAAATGCAGTCCTTTCTGTTTGATTCTTCTATTAATTTGTCGTTCACTTCAACCCTCTGGCCCTCACTGAAGTGTCTTCCTAGAAATTTTTTTAGCTATAGCTTCCCAACTTCTACTTCCCAACCAGGCTGGTTCTTTTGCCTTCCATCTTTGAGGTGTTACTTAGAATTTCCAATTTGCTGATATTCTTTTCCTTCTGGTGGTGTAATTTTTTTCCCGTTATTTTAAAAATATGCCATTGAAAGGCAGGGTTAGTTGGATGTCGAAATAAGGTATCTTAGTAAGGTACACCTTCCATTAGGATGTTGAATTGCCATTTTAAAAAATGTAATCACTTAAATCTATTTTCTTTGCTATATTTAGATACCAGTAGCGTTTACTTTCCTATATATTTGATAGCGGGCCAACATAAGGTAAACTGTCATTAAAATGACGTAGGCAGATACAAAAATTTGAAATAGCAAGCAATCCTCTTCTGTGTCGAAAGGCAGTTTTATTTTCAGTTGCTAGAGCTGTGGTTGTGATGTTGAGCCAAAATGACATTCACATGTATTGATTTCCTTTCTTTAGTAAGCAAAAATATTTTTTGTGTTTTTTTTGTTGTTTTCTCTGTCTTTAGGAGTTTGAATTTAATAGGACTTTGGGTAGGTGGAAACACAATTCTTATGGAAACAAAACACTGAAATTAAAATACTAGAGTCATATTACTTATTAGAAATATTATTTAAAATGATAAATAAGAATACTTTGCCTTTACAAAAAAATCAAAACACTGAAATTAAAATGCTAGTCATATTACTTATTAGAAAATATTATTTAAAATGATAAATAAGAATACTTTGCTATTATAAAAAATCAGAGATTTTTCTAGTAACGATACCTTTGTTCTGAGCTCTTGAATGTAATATGAACATAAAATGATACATAAATATTAAATATGCATATCTATTTATATTGAGCTACTTAGTGTTATATTGTATTCAACTGTCTCACAGTCATACAGGAGTGAAATTCTATAAACTCAGTATGTCTCACGCTCTTCCCAAATTAGTTCTTGTCTCTGTTTTCACTATGGTTCGCGAGGTCATCCTTCTCATAGCTCCAGCAAGTAGCCTGCGATGTATGTGGGACATCTACAAATTCTCCATATCCAAAATGTTATCAAATCTTATTCCTTCCCCCTGTCCACTGTCATCTGTTTAGTCCAACCTATCATCACCTCTAGCCTGTCCAGTGCAGAATTTTCCTACTTGGTGGGATTGGTGCACTTATGCCCCTTTTCAATACATTCTCCACATTTACCCCAGGATGGTCTTCAAAATACAAATCTGACTATGTCATATCATTTAGGGTTACCCAAAGCCCGCAGGAAAAATGCCACAGTCAATAAGACAAGTGTAAGGTCCTGCATATCAAGTGCTGGGATGTGGCATCATTTAGCCATAGTCATTATGCTCTGGTTCACGTGGTACCTCATCCAAGCAACACTGGATATAAACACACTTCTGTGTTTGCTCATAAGGCAAACTGATTACTTGAACAAAATGATTCCCTTAAAACTGGATAAATAAATCTTTTTGTTGTTATACTTAAAGTTCTGGGATACGTGTGCAGAACGTGCAGGTTTGTTACATAGATATACATGTACCATGGTGGTTTGCTGCACCCATCAACCTCTCATCTAGGTTTTAAGCCTTGCGTGCATTAGGTATTTGTCCTAATGCTGTCCCTCCCCTTACCCCCCATCACCTGACAGGTCATGGTGTGTGGTGTCCCCCTCCTTGTGTCCGTGTGTTCTCATTGTTCAACTCTTAATTATTAGTGAGAAAATGTGGGGGTCTGGTTTTCTGTTCCTCTGTTAGTTTGCTGAGAATGACAGTTTCCAGCTTCATCCATGTCCCTGCATAGGACATGAACTTATTCTTTTTTATGGCTGCATAGTACTCCATGGTGTATATGTGCTACATTTTCTTTATTCAGTCTAACATTGATGGGCATTTAGGTTGGTTCCAAGTCTTTGTTATTGTAAATAGTGCTGCAATAAACATATATGTACATGTGTCATTATAATAGAATGATTTATAATCCTTTGGGTATATACACAGCTATGGGATTGCGGGATCAAATGGTTTTTCTGGTTCTAGATCCTTGAGGAATCACCACACTGTCTTCCACAATGGTTGAACCAATTTACACTCCCACCAATAGTGTAAAAGTGTTCCTATTACTCCACATCCTCTCCAGCACCTGTTTCCTGATTTTTTAATGATTGCCATTCTAACTGAAATGAGATGGAATCTCATTGTGGTTTTGATTTGCATTTCTCTAATGACCAGTGATGATGAGTTTTTTGTCATATATTTGTTGGCTGCATAAATGTCCTCTTTTGAGTAGTTTCTGTACATATCTTTTGCCCACTTTTTGATGGGGTTGTTTTTTCTTGTAAATTTGTTTAAGTTCCCTATAGATTTTGGATATCAGCCCTTTGTCAGATGAATAGATTGCAAAAATTTTCTCCTGTTCTGCAGGTTGCCTGGTCACTCTGATGATAGTTTCTTTGGCTGCGTAGAAGCTCTTAAGTTTAATTAGATCCCATTTATCAATTTTGGTTTTTGTTGCAATTGCTTTTGGTGTTTTAATCATGAAGTCTTTGCCCATGCCTATGTTCTGAAAGGTATTGCCTTGGTTTTCCTCTAGGGTTTTTTATTTAGGTTTTTTATTTATTTTACATATTACATTTAATTCTTTATTCCATCTTGAGTTAATTTTTGTATAAACTATAAGGAAGGGGGACAGTTTCAGTTTTCTGCATATGGTTAGCCAGTTTTCCCAATACACTTATTAAACAGGGAATCCTTTCCCCATTGCTTGTTTTGTCAGGTTTGTCAAAGATCAGATGATTGTAGATGTGTGGCATTACTTTCAAGGCCTATGTTCTGTTCCATTGGTTAATATCTCTGTTTTGGTACCAGTATCATACTGTTTTGATTACTGTAGGCTTGTAGTATAGTTTGAAGTCAGGTAGCGTGACGCCACCAGCATTGTTCTTTTCGCTTAGGATTGTCTTGGCTATGCGGGCTATTTTTTGATTCCATATGAAGTTTAAGGTGTTTTTTCCAGTTCTGCTAAGAAGGTCAATGGTAGCTTGATGGGGATAGCATTGAACCTATAAATTACTTTGGACAGTGTGACCATTTTCACAATATTGATTCTTCCTACCTATGAGCATGGAATATTTTTCCACCTGTTTGTGTCCTCTCTTATTTCCTTGAGCAGTGTTTTGTAGTTTGCCTTGAAGAGGTCCTTCACATCCCTTGTTTGTTGTATTCCTAGGTATTTTATTCTCTTTGTAGCAATTGTGAATGGGAGTTCATGCTTGATTTGGCTGTCTATTTGTCTCTTATTGGTGTATAGGAATGTTTGTGATTTTTGCACATTGATTTTGTATCCTGAGACTTTGCTGAAGTTGCTTATCAACTTGAGATTTTTGGGCTGAGACAATGGGGTCTTCTAAACATACAATCATGTTGTCTGTGCTGATGAAGACCGCACATGCAGAAACTGGTGAATTTTCATCCCTTTGGCATTGGTTTTCCTCATCTTTGTGGATTTATTTACCTTTGAACTTTGATGCTGATGACCTTTGGATGGTGTTTTTGTGTGGGCATCCTTTTTGTGGATGTTGTTGTTACTGCTTTCTGTTTGTTAGTTTTCCCTCTAACAGTTAGGTTCCTCTTCTGCAGGTGTGCTGGAGTTTGCTGGATGTCCACTCCTGACCCTGTTTGCCTGGGTATCACCAGCAGAGGCTGCAGAACAACAAAGATTGCTGCCTGCTCCTTTCTCTGGAAGCTTCGTCCCAGAGGGGCACCTGCCAGATGCCAGCTGGAACTCTCCTCTATGAAGTGTCTGTCAACCTCTGATGGAAGGTATCAGGAGGCATGGTGGTAAGGAACCCACTTGAGGAGACAGTCTGTCCTTTAGCAGAGCTCAAGAGCTGTGCTGGGAGAACTGCTGCTCTCTTCAGAGCTGGCAGGTAGGAACATTTAAGTCCACTGAAGCTGTGCCCACAGTCACCAGGTGCCATCCCAAGGAGATGGGAATTTTATATATAAGCCCCTGACTGAAGTTGCTGGCTTTCTTTCAGAGATGCCCTGCCCAATGACGAGTAATCTAGAGAAGCAGTCTGGCCACAGCAGTTTTGGTGTGTTTCTGTGGGTTCCACACCACCCAAACTTCCCGGAGACTTCATTTACACTGTGAGGGAAATACCACCTACTCAAGCATCAGTAATGGTGGATCCCTATCCACCTACCAAGCTCAAACATCCCAGGTCAACTTCAGACTGCTATGCTGGCAGTGAGAATTTCAAGCCAGTGAATCTTAGCTTGCTGGGGTCTGTGTGGTGGGGCTATACCCATTGTCTAACCAGTCCCAGTGAGATGAACTGGGTACCTCAGTTGGAAATGCAGAAATCACCAGATTTCCCTAAACTTTCTGATAATGTTTTTAAATATCTTTCAAATAGAACAAAATCTAGCAAAAAATAAGGAGTCGTAATTTCAAAATGCAGATGAAGATTTGGGACCACAGAGCTAGGTGACACTGAAACTGTCTTTTCCAGGAGGACATCTGCTGAGCCAGATACATCTGCAGATTGCTTTTTCAGGGGCTTAGAGATTTTACAGTGATAAAGATCCTGCTAGACCCCTAGAAATGGGAAGTCTGTAGGACCAGATTCTACTGTTTCCCTTTCTGATGGTGTCTTTTACTTCTCCACAGCAGCACCAGTCACATATGTAATTCAGTAATTGCACAATTACTGGTTTATGGCTCCCTTATTTTTAAAAAATAGCTCCCTTGCTCCTTGCCAACAAAATAGGATAATCTTATTGATTATCCTATTCCCTGTTGCTAGTATAATTTTTTACACACAGTAGAATCTTGATAAGTATTTGTTGAATAAGTGCATGACTGTGTGAATTAATTTATCTACCTCTAATTTCAATCAGTAATGGTGTCCTTTGAAGCTATCCAAAGAAATTTAAATCTGAAGCTTTACTTTCCCATTGCCCTTTGATAACTTGATATTTCAACCGAAACTAACCCTTACTACAAATCCCACTGATGTACATTGCTTAGATTAGAAAGTAGCATGCATAGGAGTGTGATTGTCAGGTGACTTCTGGACCTAACTCAGAACTCCGAGTACACATGAACCACAGCAATCACTGAAGTCAGAATTTTTAGCCAGAGCAATGGACAAGCTGTGGTTGACCTGAGAAGAAAGAGTGAGTTTGTATGGCATTTTACCAGATCTGCTCCAAAGAAAACCTTTGTCTTTTATAAATGCAGTAATTATACATGGAGGATTAAGACACAATTCTTTCCCCCAGCCTCCAATCAAGAATGTTGCTGTATTGTTGTATTAATGAGGATCGCTTCTACCATAGCCACTCTTGCACAGGAATATTACTCCATTGTAAAATTGGGTTCTAGAAATAAAACAAAACCCTGAAACTTGATAAAGGCATTTATTTATTACAAGTGCCTACATTTATATATATATATATATATATATATATATATATATATATATACACACACACACACACACACACACACACACACACACATATATATATTTATTTATCTATATATTTATATATATCTATTAGAGCTAGAGATGAGATTATTTATCATGATCATGAAAAGAGAATGGCTATGGCTAAATAGGAAATCTGTATCTAAATGCATGAAGTTGGGGCTGGGTCAGAATGAATTTTATTTATTTTTCTTTGGTGATAAATCATCATTTGTTAGCTAGAAAATAAAATGACATTTAAGATGTTTTAGAAATCCAATTACATCTTTCTTCAGTTTAGACATAGACGAACAATGTGAATGGGTTCTGTGTGCTGATACTGTGTTATTGTTTCTTCAAACATGAATGAGATCCACTCCTAATACTTTAGAGGTTCCTAAAGTTGTCTCATCCACAGATGGCAAATTCCTTTTCTTATTCAGTCACCTGACAATTATCAGTCTTAGCCTACTGAGCACACTCTAGCTTCCCACCATCTGGAAATGAAGCCCAATCTCCTGACACTCGTTCACCAAATCTTTTTCATACAGATACTGCTATCATATCCTTTCCATGGCATTGCTCATCTCCCCAGATATACTGTGGAATTTGGGGTTCCTGAAAGGGACTTTGATCTTCACTGCTTCCCTCAGCTCACAGCTCATAGTTGTTTTCTAGGGACAAAAAATGAGTAAGACAGTAAGACCATGATAATCTCTGTTCACATGAAGCATATATCCTTGGAGGGATATCCGTTTTACGTGGACAGGGATTATGATGGACTTATTGTCTTATTCATTTTTTTGTCCCTAGAAACCAGCATATGTCTGGCATATTAGGTAGTGCTGACTATATTTTAGCTGGGACCCAGTATACTTTTGCTCCAGGTAGTTGGGTTTGTATTGGTTACATTAATAAGGATCGCAAAACCTAATATCAAGCATACAACTTGTCTGAGATCCATTCAGAACATATTACATAATGCTTTTGCTTTAGAATATTTGCCACAAATCTTGGAACTCTTGACTTTCCCATAAATTCATTTCATGCCTAATCTTTTCTATCTCATCAGTATTACTCCTGTGTTCAATCAAAATATAAGACAGAAGTTTTCAAACCTTTTGTTATGATGATATCTTCATACTTTTAAGAAGTTGAGGACTTCAAAGAGTGTGTTATAAATTGTATATTTAGCTACTTACCATATTGGAAATTTAAACAGAGAACGTTGAAAGCATCAACACACACTAGCCGTCGTGGTGCGGATGCCGTTTCAAGGCACTGAGTTCATGGACAGCATGCAGCGACCTCATGAGGAAATGACGGTGAAAACATGAATCGCCCCACAGGGTTTATAACGCAAGTTATTTTGACTTTGTTGACCATAGAACCTGAAATACAGTTTGAAAACCTCTGGTGTGAATTATCTTTCATTTCTTGTATTTCTTCACCCTTCCATAGCCAATCAGCAACTCCTGTCATGTCTGAAAAAAGGAACCCAAATCTTTGTGATTCATTTGATTTCGGCTGTGACCACCCTAGACTACCCTGGTTCTGTCATGAAGATCCTTACAAGAAGCCTTGCTTTCAGCATTCTGTAGTCCACAGAATAAAGACCCTCAAGGGTCTCCACTTTGTAATCCCCTGAACCTGTGAATGTTACTTTATATGGAAAGGGGGACTTTGCATGTATGACTAAATTAAGCTTCTTGAGATGGGGAGATTGTCCTGGGTAATCCACAGGGGCCGAGCATCCTCACAAAGGCCCTTATGAAAGGTCAGTAGGACATCGGAGTGAGAAGAAGGAATGAGGGAAACAAAGAGAAAGGTGGAGGATGTGTGATGTAGGGTTGCTCCAGGTGAGGAACGCAGCCATCCTGAAATGCCTAGGCACGGATTCTCCCCTGGAACCTCCAGAAGGAACGTGGTCCTGCTGACACCTTGAATGTAGCCCAGTAGGACCGATTTTGGACTTTGGACTTTCAGGACTATAAGAAAATGTATGTGCATTGTGTTAAATGTGTAGTAGCTACAAATGAGAATTGAACGCAGCCTTTAGCTGTTCTTTCTCTCTGCTTCTATTTTTCCCATCTTACAATCCATTTTCCATCACAGCCAGAGGGATTTTCAATATCGTTATCAGATCATTTTTCTCCTCTATTGGGAGCCCTCCAGCATCCCTGTTGTCCTTTGAAAATAAAGCACACTCTTTGCCCAGTCCTGCTAGCCTTGGGCTGTGTGCTGCTTGTAGATCACGGCGGCTTATCCCAGACTCTTCCCTAACTCACTGCCCACAGTCACCTGGCCTTCCTATCTCTCAGGCAAGTCCACCTCACTGTGCCTCAGTGCCTTCGCCCCCTATCTGTTTCCCTGGAGTGCACCCCTCATCTACACCTGGCTGCTCAGTCTCACCACTGGGGTCTCAGGGCACCATCAGCTCCTCAGAGAGCCCTTCCCTCAATAACCTAGATCGTACCAATCCGTCCACTTCCTCCTGGAAGTTACTTACATCATCGTTACTCAAAAAAGTCACAATAGTAGTTATCAGCACCTGTATTTATTTTTTGCTTATAAGTATCTGTTACTTACTTTCTGACATTTGTCACCCAGAGACAAGTCCAGAGAGCAAGCCTTTCACCTGCTTCGCTCGCCATTATATTCACAAAATCCTGAGCAGCGGTAAACAACAATCTGGCCTGTTTTTCTCTAAATATACAGACTAGCTGCTGGATAAATATGTGTTGAAATAATAAGTGAGTATTTTGGCACACGTTCCTTTCTTCTTGCAGTCTGCTAATGTTTGAAGTAGACAGGCTTTCCGAGAAGATTTTACAGAGAAGGAAGCTGCAGCCCTAGCCCTGCCCATTCATGACCTTAACGTCGCAAACACAGCAGGTCCTGTGCCCAGACTACCTAACTCAAGCCCGGGAGAGCTGGGCTTCGGGTTTCTCCAAGCTTCTCTAGTCAGGATCTCCAAAAACACCGGATATTCCGTTATCTGAGACTTTATAAAAGAAACTGGGAGAAGAAATGCTTAGATGGATGAACTGCAGCATAACAAGGCTTGTGCTCACTGGCATCTGAGATGATAAAAAAGGGAATACACGTTAAAGAAAGGTTAACTCCCATTCAACGTGTTCTGAAAGGCTCCTCATACTCCTAAATACACCATCTTGAAAGCACGAGGGAAGGTTTTCTGATAAAATCTCTCAATTGTGAGGTTCACAACCCGAGGAAGCACCTCTCATCTGATAGCATGCCCCTCTTATATTGTAGCTGGCATAAAACAATGCTAATTCATCTTCTCCTAATAAGAAACATCAGATTATTCTTTGAGATCAGAAAACTTGAACGTTGTTGACATTACCCATGAATATTTGCCCATTTCCTGCCTATTTCACTCATTCCGAATCCCCTGCAGTTAGAAATGGTACAGATAAACTTCCACCGTTTCAGAAAATACAGCCCCAATGAAACATTTTTTGCTACCCACAGAACAGCAAAGGGCACTCTTCATTTCTAGGCAGAGCATTTTGTAAATTGGAAACATATCAGTGACAATTATCAAGAAATAGTTTTCAAAATGCACTCCTTTCTACAGAGCCTACCAATTCTTCTTTCACAAAGACATTAACCAAAAGCAATGCTCTGAAAATGTCATTTGGAGCATGCAATTGAATTAATTTATTTGTTTTATGATATTTTACAGTTAGTCATGTAAGAGACTTTCACTTTATTTTTTTCGTCTGCTCATTTAGATAATGCTTTAACTGTCATAAATCCCAGCTATGGAGGTGAGGAAACGGCATGAGCATACCATATCTTCTAAGCAATGCATGGTGAAAGGCAAGCTGGCTTGACTATTCATTGTTATCTTTCACTGAAGTGCTTGGCTTCCGCTCCAAATGTAAAGTCTTCTCCTTTTCAGGTAAAGCTAGTATTGTGTAATTAATTTTGCAGGTGAGAAAATGGGGAAAATTCTATTATGAGGTCGGTAGGAGAAAGCATATAAGGTCCTCGTCAATGGAGGAACATTGGAAAGATCAAGAATGAAATGTCCTCAGGTCTCCACCTGTTAAGTACCAGTGGGTAGAATGATGCCAAGTGTTGTTTGCAATGCCTTGATTATTGGAGCATGGAGAACATAAGTCCATTCTGAAGTAAACTTAAAACTTGGGCTAATATATGGGTGCAAGGAGACCCCTCACAATGTGGTTGTACCGAGTCCAACATGCTGAACTACTTATCATTTTTATGTTTGGACCAACAGTTTTAAGAGAATAATCTGAATTATGTCACTTAAATGTTCTATAGCAATATTTGAAATATTTGAAACTATTTTAGTAATTATTTTGCATGACCTGTATAAGTAGCAAAATTTGATGAAAGCTACATATATAGAACTCCAACCACTATTTTGATAGTAAGAAATAGCTGCTCATTCATTACTCCAGATCATTATTTACTTACATACTGCATCTTGGATCCTAGAAATCTAAGGTGTTTCTGAATATTCCTCAAACATTAATTTTTGAAGACTATATGCCATGGAAATGATCTGTTCTGTGCTTTAGCCAAGCATATCATTTTGTTACCCTTAATGATGCCCATCCAGAACATTGGCTGTGCTAAATTGTGGAGAAGGTAGGAGTCATTCACAATTTCCTATTCACTGTTTAAAAGTCCAATCCTAGGATAATGAGCAGGCTAATTCCTTCATGAGAATACATTGCACCCGGTATCTCCCTTTTGATCTGATGGATTATACTTATGATCATTTGCTTGTGTCAAGCTCATGTATCTTTTTGGTGTATAATTTCCATGGGGTCAGGAACCATTGAGTTTCACGGCCATGTTCCCAGGCCCTAGCTACATTTGTCGACTTTTGTGCCAGTAGCATGCAGTTTTCAGTTTTCATGCATGCAACGAATATTTATTGTGTCTTAAATGTCAAGCATGACTCTAGAGAATGAAGATTTAGCAGCAAGCAAAACAGAAGAAAATCCCTGTCTCCATGAAACTGGGATTTTCATGAAAGTTGTTATTGTTATTTTAAAACTTTTCCAACTTTCTTAGCTCTCTTTGGATCTTTATTTTCTTATCTGAATTTCAAGCATTTCAAAAGAAGTTTCTTGAGCTCCCAAGATGTAGCTAAAATTTTAATTAAGGTAGCACTGAATTTATAAGTTAATTTTTTGGGTAATTGATATTTTTATGATATCTTATCTCATTAATTTATTTGGGTCTTTTAGGATCCTGTACTCAGATCTTTTATGCCTTTGTGTATATTTCATAATTATCAAAAATTTTATTGTAGGTTGTATTGTGAATATTACATTTTCTAATATTTTACTACAGAAAAATTGCACTATTTTTAAGTTATTTATTTATTCCATAAATTTGTTCAACACTCTCATTAATTATTGCAGTGTTTCTGTTGGTTATATTTGTTGTGGTTTGTAGATGAGGGCTGTTATCTGCAAATAACGATGTTTGCCTTTTCCCTTAAAATAATTGCACTGCTGTCTTTTCCTTCCTTTCTTACAACATTGGCTAGGAATTCGATTCTCTGTTGAATAGTAGCAGTGAAAATACACATGCGTGGCTTGTCCCCGCTAAGTATATATTTGTGGTAGATTTTTGGTATACAATTCTTACTTTGTTAAGAAAGTTATTTTTTATTCCTAATGTGCTGTGAGTTTTTTAAAATCATAAATAAATAATGAACATTATCAAGTGCTTTCTCTGAAACTACTGATATAATTATATGATTTTTTTCCCTTTAAATGCAGCAAATTGCATTGATAGATTATTTATTACTGAATTATTCTTCCATTTCTGGATAAATATTACTTGCTCTTGATTTATTTGTTCCATACACTGTTAGATTTGAACAGATAATTATTTATATCTGCATGCATCAGTTAAATAGATTTATAAATTTTCATTTTTATACTGTCTTTACCTGCTTCAAAATTTAATTTATATATATTTCAGAAATAAACTCTTCAGAAATTGTGAGAATATACAGTACATTATTCACTCAGTTTTCATATTGGTAAATTATTCAGTTAGCACACTTTTTGTTCTTACAATATAAGTGAAAGTTTTGCTTACATATATCTTGAAATTTATGTGTGTGACTCTTGAGGAAGAGTTTCTTGGCAATAAAATCACTAAGATAAAATTATATACATTAAAAAAAATTTATAAATACAACCAAAATTGTCCCCAGAAACTTTCATACTTCCAAGAACATATTTCCAATCTTAAATATTATTGTTTTGAGTAGCATTTGTTTTATTTTGAGTGAGATTAAGCATTTATTTAGTTTTAACATGTATTGTTTCTATAAATTGCCTATTTATGTAATTAGCTATTTTAGTGAGTAATTCATTTCTTCATTATGATAAGAAATTTAGCTATGTAGGCTATGAACTGTATTCTCAGTTTACTGTTGAACATTTAATTTAAATGATCATATTCCTTGTTAAATGTAAATATTTATAAAATGAAATTATCATTTTTTCTCATAACTTTTACTTTTTCTTATACTTTTGTATTTTTAAATTATGAAAAACCATGAATTCATTTTTCTTAAACTGTTAAGGTTTTATTTTTTATATTTAAACTTTTGACCAAACTGGAATTCTATTTTATTAAGTAATAAACTGGAGGTTAAGCTTTATATTTTTTTCAAATAATTCTCTCAAACTAAATAGTTTACAAAATAGAATTTCTTCAATCATACAAAATAAAACTTTCTCTTAATGTGAATTTCTACATTTTGTTGTGTCTATGTGTTCCGTGTTATGCAATAAACTATATATATTTTTTCCCATGGAAATGAGGTTAATTTTTGTAGCTTCATAATAGGTTTAATTTTTGGAAGTCTTGGCCTATCAGTGTTACTCTTCATTTGAGCATATATCCAGATGAGGTTTAATGCTGTTCTGCCAGGCTCCGCCTTTAGCATTTTAACGGGATTGAATACTGTATTTAAGCATTGCTGCACTGCTTATGATTGTGGGTTAATGGATGACTTGGTTCAAAGGTGTTGACACTGAAGTAGAAATATCCTGGCTTACAAAAGTTCCAGAGGCTTTAATCCATGGAGAACATGTAGGTTTATCCTTCATGAGATGGACATGGCCTGTACCAGGACACGAGCTTGGATCAAGGTTTATGGGTTTATGTTTTTGTAGTTGTTTTTCATAATAATTTCTACTTCACAGTTATTTACTCCTTTGATCCCTCGGCTCATACAATTCAGCTAATTTTATGGACTGGTCTACGACGCATCATTTAAGCCGCAGGATGTTGCATAAACATCTCTGAACAAGAAAAGACTATCCAGAGCTGAAAAGAATGTCTATGTCTTCATTCACAAATACAGTTTCTTTTGCAGTCTCTAACACTTTGCATCATATAAGTAAGAGAGGGTTAACTGTATCTTCACCATTATACTTATTCAAGTTATCTGATGGGGTTGCAGGTATCACTAGTGTTCTAAATGTCCTCTTTCTTTACCTGGGGGAGGGACTTTTTGAACCTATTAGTTCTTAATTAATCATCCTTTCCCTACTATTCACTTCCAGTATTGGCCATGCTCCTGCAGTAATTCCATTTCTCTCTGTCCTTTGGCTGTGAAATAGGCGATGCCCTCCTCACATAGCTCATGTATTCCTGAATTGGTCTTACCGGCTCCAGGTCACCCCGGATGATCAATTCTACGGGAACATTAAGAGTTATCTTCTCCGGCTCAGAATTAATCATCACTGTCTTTAGAAGAGCCCTTAAGGACTTAAAATAGTCATTTACATCAAATTGAAGCCTCTTGTATTAGGACCCAGCAAACTGCTTCCTTTGCTTTAGTCAACTGGTCGCTGTTCTTGCTCTGCTCCAACTATTATTCTCTGTTCCTGCTAAACAAATTCACTCATATATATTAGGCTTCAATTCCTAATTTAAAGCAATTCTCTTTATCCTTATCTCTCAAACCTCTCTTCAAGTTTCACTCTACTCTTGTAATATTTATCATTTTCAATTTCCCTTGCTGTCCATTTCAGTAATTCTTTCTGAAAGCATCTACTCATTCTTTACTATTAAGTGTAATTATTAAATATTATTTGGCAATATTAAGCCCCAGGGAAAATGCTGCCTTTTCATGATCATAATACCAATGGATAATACAAATATTGACCAAGAAATTTATTGGTTTTTCTCATCTTTTATACAAAGGTAAAGGACATTGGCACCACATCTTGTTAGTTAAGGATTATATAAGTTATATATGAAGTTGGCCTTTCATATCCATGGATTCTGCAACAATGGATTCAACCAACCACATAACTAATATATTATTTTAAAAAGGAATGGTCTCAGGTTTACTAAACATGTACAGTATATGTTCTATGTCTATGTACACACCTATTTTTTGTTATTAAACAATACAATTATTATTTACACAGCATTTACAATGTGTTAGGTATTATAAGTAATCTAGAGATGATTTAAAGGATGCAAGAAAATGTGCATAGTTTATAGACAAATACTAAACCATTTTATAAAAGAGACTTGGCTATTTGTGTATTTTGAATTTTGATATCCACAAATTTTCTAGAACCAATCACCCACAGATTACAAGGGACTGTAGAAAGTAATTAGAACATATCCCTATATTGATATCAATGTATCTGTATTTATTATCTGTTTATTGATTTCTCTATCTATACTTTCCACTTTCATTCATTTTATTAGATATTGTCACCATTGCTTCTTCAAAATCCAGCTCAAGTTTTGGCAAAAGGTACATACTCAATTATATTTGAAGTCAGTATTTACTCATGAATGACTAGTAATACGTCTACATGATTCCTATGTTAGTGTTCTACATATACAGAGAATTTGATAAATGTGTAGAATATAATTGAATACCTTTGTAAATGTCTATTGCTACAAATTAAAACTTTTTACTATGTCAGCTGCTCAAAAGTTTGCTTGTAACTTTGCTAGTAATAGAGTGGTGTCTCCATGAACAATTAGTAAGACAATTATAAACAAAATTGTTTACATGTTATAGCACCATCACAATTTAAAAACCAAGTTATTAATAAATGCAATATATAATTGTAGTTGAAGCAAATAACCTAAGATTACATTGATTATTTGATTAATTCTTCTGAAGATAATTACAAAGACTTAATTTCAAAATATTTCTCTATTGGCCAGATGTGGTGGCTCACTCGTGTAATCCCAGCATTTGGGAGGTAGAGGCAGGCGGATCACTTGAGGTCAGGAGCTCAACACCAGCATGGCCAACACGGTGAAACCTCATCTCTACTAAAAATACAAAAACTAGTCAGACGTGGTGGCGTGAGCCTGTAGTTCAGCTCCCAGGAAGCTGAGCCAAAAGAATCACTTGAACCCAGGAGGTGGAGTTTGCAATGAGTCGAGATCACACAAGTGCACCCCAGCTTGGGTGACACAGTTTATATATACATATATTTATATATATATGTATTAAGCTTTATAAAATTATGTCAATTTAAAGGCAGATATCCTTCTCTATGTTTTCATATAATGTGGCAGCTTCTATCAAGAATTTGAGCTTCTCACACTTTTTTTCTGAATTAAAGCAAACTTCTAAGTTTATGTAAAATAAAAATATCAAATCTGTTAAGAAATAACATGTTATAACATCTAAATAAATAGTTTTATAAGCACAATGAAAAAAATGCCTTCCTGTGCCTTATAATTGATAGAAATGTAACTTTTAGAAAAACACGAAGACACAATGTCTTCTTAGAATTCCTAACAACCTCAAAAATCTGCCCTGCACATAATCACAATGGGAAACAACTCTTCTGCTTCATTTCTGTATTTTTTTTTCATATATTTGTTGTTTTTAAAAACAATTTTTATGTAACCATTCCTCCAAGCAAGAAATAAGAGTATGCTGGTAATGTTTTAAATTGAGTTTACTTTTAAAATGAAGTCTCTGAAGATGCCAGGGGTAGTTTTCTTACACTTTAGAAAGTGCAAGAAAATGTCCTTTTATGATAAATTGTTAAAATGCAGTTAAAATATTAAAAATACTAAAGATATTTTATAGCATATAGTTCAAGTCAAGAACTTACTTAACTGTATGCTATTTTAAAAGTTGTAAATGTCTTCAAACTCGAAGGGAAAACATTTGTTTTGAAAACCATTTTAATAGCTGTTTTGAGTGGTAGTTTTGTTCATGTTGAATATGTATTTAAAATTTAACTAATACACAGGTGGATCATGAAGATGGACTATGAATGAAAGGTTATGATTAATCTAATTCTGTGCACCTGAGGTATATTTTCTTTAGAGACAAAATTCTTAACTTGCTTAAGAAAATCGGTCCAGTTAAAATTTAACTAACGACACATAAAGCAGACAATAGAATGCTTCCACATGTGTATTTTTTTCTCTTTCTAAGCAGCCAGCAACATTTTGAACACTCTTGTAGGTGCATTAGTCTATGCAGTGATTAGAGGAAATGAGAATCTTTCCCAACGCTTATCCACCTTTTCCAGGAGGGGAAATGAAAGGTCAGGGAAGTGATTTGCTGACTAGGAGAGCCAGCCTAACAGTGGCTTTCAGCTAATCAGAGATTTCTGGTCAGAAGAAAGTTCGTTTCCAAAAGGCAAAGTCCTTGGAGACTGGCCAGATTTGTAAAAAATAATACGGTTGTTCCTTTGGATTTTTCTTTCTTTATACAAAAATCTAGTCCATAGATAGCTTATAGGTAACTATAGATCTGTGAGTTTCAATTTGATTGACTGTCAGTGATTTGAAGCACTCAGTGTAGGGAAAGGTGAGATAATATAATGATGAATAGGCAAGAGGAATTGACACGTGGTGCATGTAAAAGCACAGAGAGCTACAGAGCAAGTAACTGCTTTTATTCACTGAAGAGAAAGTATGTGCAGATTATTATGTAGATATTTAATTAGCCTCTAAAGAGTCCTATGAAACATGTCTAATTATACCCGTCTCAATGACAAGAAAACTGAAACTTAAATAGTTTAAATGACTGGCTCCAATTTGCAGGGACAGTAATGTTAGAGGTTGGTTAATGTTAATTCTAGCCTCAATCCAATTCTGTGGCTCCAAAGCTTCTACTCTTCCTATCAGGCAAGACTTCTCTTGTGCTTCCCATGTTCTGCCTACTCTTCGATGAAAGTTTTACCGTTGTCCCCACTATACCAGTGATACAACCGAAGCTTAGAGAAACACAGCGACTTTTCGAAGGACTCTTGGTGAAAGGGAAAAGCAGTACCCAACCCTGGAGTTCACTGCATGCTTGTTTTGAATGACAGCATGGCTTGTTAATTTCTACATTAAGCCAAGCTTTGTGGGGAAGATGGAAAGAAAAAAACTGTATTCTCCTAGCATGACCTAGTGAATTTTTATTCCCTTATCATTGGCCTAGTTATAATGACGTCCCATGCCTGCCTTCTTATAGAAGCTGGTGACTCATCATGGTATAAAATGTTTTCTTATCATTTACCAATTAGAGAGTATATCAAATAAAAGTAGTAGAAATCCCAACTGACCAGCTTGGGAATGGAATACATCTTACAAATTTCCAACTTCAGAATGATGAATTTCTTCATCAATCAGCTTAGAAAGAGTTGAAAATCAGAAGGAGAGTAAAATACAAGCCACAAATGCATGCATTGAAGAAGTGGCTAATTAATTCAGATATCTGTTGGCTGGCATTTTGAAAGCCCAGTAGTAATCTTTGTGTATCCTTAGAGAATGTGATTGTAAACTTGGTTTTAATTACATGTGTTAGTATAGTGTTTGAGAAAAAGAACCAAGTAAATAATTTACAAATGCTGAATTATGGAGAGACATGCTGGCATACTTGAATGATAGTTTTTTGGAGGCAGCAGGCAGCAGGTCATTAGTAAGAGAAAGCTTTCAAAGACATGAAGTTTGGTTTTCTGCATGTTAGTGCTTTGTTTACAAGACGTGTAATTATATCTAGCTCTTGGATATCTACACATTCTGTGTGTCTGTTTGTGACCTGCTACATGGAAACCTGGACTAGGAAGACAGTCCCAGGTTTTGAGGCAACTCTAACCAATGGAGGTGGTGATTATTTGTTCACTTATGCTGCAAATACCTTATAGTATGCATTTTATGGCAAATGCTTACTAAGGCTGAATATGCAAAGCTAAAGAAGAGACACAATTCAATGTACTTAGAGTCTCCAGTGGCATGGTTGATACTGACCGTTAACAAGAGAACAAAGGTTAGAATAGTTAGTTTAGCCAGGATGAGGGAAAAGGCAACATCTTCAAGGGAACAGACTTTAAACACATGGACCATCTTTTGCATTCCATGTGCATAGAAGAGATCTTTTTCATTGTTATGCTCTGTAACTCTAACCGAGCACACTGCCTTGTATTACACAATCGGGGCATGATAAATACATATTTCTGTAATTTATATGAATTTATATTTGCCTACATGTTTTTAAATTTCAAAAATGCAAGATATGCCTAAGGTGAAAATACAATAAATTTCTATTCTTCCTTTTCCTGGTAATTTTGTTTCAAGTGGAAATACAAGAGAACATTCCATAAATTTGGGGTTGAAACCATTCCTTTTTCCTATGAGAATGAATCAGTGGAGAGAAGAGAAGAAGCCCTTTGCACACCATGAGGCTTATAAGCAGGACCGTTCCCCAGTCATGGAACTGACACAACCTGTCTGTATCTTTGATTGAATAAAATGGGTCTGCTGGCATGTTATGTAACTCACAGAAGACTTAACACTGCAAAATCTACCTCAAAAAATAAAGAAGGCACAAAATTAGAGGAATTTGTATATGGTAGGTGAGAATTGGTAATCTTGTGAGCAGCACAATGATAACTCACTTTGGGGCTTTTAACCAATGTCATTTCTTTCCTTCAGAACTTTCCGACTCCGGCTGTTTGAGACTTGCCTCTCCATGGGCTCGGCAGAGTGATCTGCCAAATCGTTTCCTCTGGTGTCATTCAAGTTTCTGATTTTAGGTCAGCACTCTGCTCTCCAGAAGCCACACTCCTTGTCCTCAGTGACATAAGCATCTTTATGTCCTCTGGGAAACAAAAAGATGGCCAGGAACCAGAGCAAGAGACAGAAAGGAGTCTGGAAAAGCCTTTGGTTTGGCTAGAAAGTTCACATAAACAGAACATCTATAACCTCAGTTAATTCTAAACCTGAGTCCATTGAACAAGAGGGAAAATTCCATATTACCTGGTTCATTTTTTATTGAACTTCTTTTGAGACAATGGCCAATGGGCCTAATGGAGCACCATAACAAACACTGTCCTCACTTCCTCCCCCCAGACTTGTGCTTCCTTTTGTTTTCTTTGCATTTGTGAGTCTTGGGAGGTGGTAATCATTTGTATTGCTTCCTTATTGCTCCCTCCCTTCCTCCCTCCCTCTCTTCCTTCCTTCCTTCTTTCCCAATGTGAAGATTTATTTTATTATTATGTGAAGAAGTTGTAATTATATGTCTGAGTGTCAGCACATATCTTATCCAATGGTTCAATAACCTGTAGACCCTAGTCATCCCAGCTCACTGTACCATGTAGAAACCCATATCCCTGTGGGTATGGGTGGGTATGAAGGATGTATGTGTATATATATATATATATCTTTTTTCTGACACATTGTTATTTAAGTAAGTGAAGAAAATCTGTGACGTCTTTTCTTCCTAAGCAAATTATACTACTTTATTGATATCTTCTTTTTACTGCAATAAACCCATATAATTTTCATAATATTAGGTTAGTGCAAAAGCAATTGTGGTTCTTGGCAAAAACCACGATAGCTTTTGCACCCACCTATAATTATATTTCAGGTAAGAAAAAAGTCATTAAACTCTCTAATCTTCATCAGGATCAGGTCATCTATCAGTTCATCTTTGATTGTTCAGCCAATTTCCAGGGGGAGTGTGAGGGAAAAAAATTGATTCAGTAGAATTTTTCCTTAAATTTCCAGAAATACTTGTGAATTCCTAATTGCTCACATCTGTGGTGAGTCTGACTACCGATTGATAAGACGGTTTTGCCAATGTCACATATGAAAAAGTCTCATTTTTTTATAGTAAGCCTTTCTAAAATTTATCCATTGTACCACTTTTATCTGTCATTCTGGGACAGAGAATGCTCAGATTCCTCTTTCTGGTAAAATAGAGGCCTCCTTTCTCGGTGACTGAATGAATTTTAGGTGGAAGAGTTTCTTTCCTCACTTGTGCCATCTGTTCTGATGCCATGCTTCTCCATCCAGGTAACAGCCTGCCCGAGAAGGATGCAGGAATACAAAGACTGTACATGTAGTTGGGAGTCTCTCTCCTCATAGCGTGTCATCCTCAGGCTCAACATGTCATGAACAAGGCTTTTTAAGAAAACTAATAATCACCCTTTGAGTTTTAGAAAAACCAAAAGTCATATTTTAGCTAATATGATTGTCATAAATTTGCTTAATATAGTTTCTGCCTCAGAATCTATTTTTAAGCCTAACATAAGTTGCTTGAAGCCCAGTTGCACCCTGTCACCTTTGGTCTAGTTAAGTTTCTTTGCCCTTACGGTGCTTTGAGATATTGTCTGCTCATTTTTCATCCTGCTGACCCCAAACCTAACACATCCCACAGATGCTGGCCATGGTGAAAACTAACAGTCAATATCAGGGTCCCGTGATCAAGTTCACCCCTTTGAGCATGTTGTCTTAAAAAGACCCAATCCACAACTGTTTTGAGAAAGCTTAAGTGGTAACACCTATGGGTTTTAGTATAGCTACAGTCCCACAGCTTCTCTCTCTCTGAGCCTCTCTCTTTCTCTTCCCCTACCAGCTAGTTAAGCACCCTATTGCCTCTGAAATTCCTGTTGGCCGCCCATTAGCACTGCTGACCTCTCTATACCTGTAAGTAATAAATTTCTTCTGTTTCGTGCATTTTGGTTTCACTTCCTCATTGTCTTAACAGATAGACACCAGAAAAAACTCCCTGTCAGGACTCTCCTAGAAAGTGGTATCATGGCTTATGGTCATTCTCAAGAGAAAGATCTCAAGACCAAATTAGAAAGAAATAGTTACAATAAGAATCACAACAATAATGAAAAGGGACTTCTTGTTTGCTACTATGAGCCAAAGAACTTCGGAGCCTCAGATTTTTCCATGTAAAAGTAACTTGAGGATGTTTTCTCATTGCTAGAGTTCAAATTTTCTCAAGTCTGCCTTTGAAAACCACTGCGGTATGAGCTGCATCTCTGTTACTTTTACTGAAGTGAAATATTATTCAGACTACACTGGCTGGTAAATGTTCTAGGAGCATGTTGTAAATGTTCTTCCTAGAAACTACCAATCCATTTTGGCAAGACTTTAAATTATACTTGCAATGCTTTCTCCTCGCTCATTTGATAATGTATCTTTTCTCACTTTCTTCTATTCATTATTTTTTTTTCTCTTCCATTATTTATCATTATGGTCTATGGCTGTTGTTTAACTCTCTAAGGCTATTTATACCTCTTGCATGAATAATGCGACATAAAATAAAACAGTACCACATCATAGATTAAGGAAACTCGTTTTCTAATATATGATTAATTGTAAGTGGCTACTCTTTCCATAATAAATTAATACAAATGTGCTCAATCATATGTTATGGAGATATGTGATGCATAAATAATTTTTTATGCTTCACTTTAATCAGCATTTTGTACCAAGTCGCATTATCATCTATAAAACGCTTTTCAATTGTTCCTAGGCAATCCAGACCACAAAATACTTACTTCCAGGAAAAATAATGAATATTTTCATCTTAAATATTTCATACAGATGGCAGTAAATAAAAGTTAATAGGATTTAGTTTCTTTCAAATTGTTTTGATTATTTCTAGGCAAGCAATTTCTTTCATAAATCAAAACATATCTTTAATTAGGAAAAGTTGGTGTGCAATATTAAAATGAACAGACAGACTTAGACATTGTAAAATGTAAGCTTAAGTTCCAGCTCAGCATGTCACTGTCAAAAGTCACTTCACATCTTAGAGTCTCAGTGACTTGGTAAAACGGGAGTAGCACTAATGTCCACTCTGCCTCCATTGTAAGACTACTGTGAGGTGCAATTATAATTGATTCCAATATCTAAAAAAATGCATGTTCATTAATGTTTTCTTACACATACTTTCAGCACATCTGTAGGAAACTCAGAGTGCACTTCTCTGCATAACAGATGAACAATTAAATATCTTTAAAATATAATTGGTAAAGGTGCAAGTCTGCAGAGATTCTTTTCGGTCTCCATTCCTCCCTTTCCAAGATCCCCTGTTGTCTTCCAGAAGCCAGCAGGAGGCTCTGAGTGCAGTATTTCCTTGCCAGCTTGGTTTGATTTTTGTTGGTTTTTATAGATGTTTTGCCCTCCTGCTTTTCCAAGCTACCCACAGCGCACCTGAGCAGATCCTGGAAACTGTCATGCGTTGAAACCCCTCTCTGCCTGTCAATCTCATCTGCCTTAATCCCAGGCTACCAGCAGCTCACTAATAAAACTGAGAAAACAAGCTCATCATCAATTATTAAAAGTTTAACTCTATGATTGTTAGTATGTCTATAGAAATAGGCAGACAACACTCAACCTTTCTATAGTCATATTTTTACACTTTGAAAACTAACATAATATTCTCTCATGAAATAATGTAATTCTTTCACATTAACTAAGGATATTTCAAGTAACCAGTGCCTGAAGAGAAATAGCTGAGGCTCCCCAGGGTTTAGACTTCTTTGTGAGTAATCCTAACCCTGAACCCTGATCTGAGTACCAGGATAACTTCCATCTTACTGCTTATGTTTGTGCAACAGTAAGGAAGAAAAAAAAACTACTCAAATCTCATCTCAGGGTCTTTCCCACTAACATTTTACTTTTCACTCCTGCAGTCCAGATTGTGGTAGGGGAAGGAAGGTGGGAGGTGGTCAGCAAGAGCTCAGTTCTACGTAGTCATTCGGAGCTCAGGGTGGTGGAGACGACCTCATCAGAGCATCAACGCTCACAAGGGCAGAGTTAAAAGAGGCCAGGGAACTAGGCAGGGCCTGTCCTTGCCTTGACCAAAAATGGCAACCATCATTTACACTTACAATTCTTAGCAAGAATTGGTAACATACTCTCATCCAACTGCAAGGGAACTGGTCATCTCTGTGCCCAGTAAGTAAGGGAGAACCGGGTGTGGTGGACACTGGTGAGGTTGATACCTTCCCCTCTTGCCAACTCTCCCCATGCAGAGAGGCTACCATGAGACCCCAGGATGCTGGCACGCACTTGCTCAGTACTGCCTCCCTGTGTAGCTGAGACCCTAGAATGCTGGGACATATTTGCTCAGTACCACTCCCTGTGTAGCTGATCACAGTTCATTTCCACATTCTCACTGGCATGACAACTGACCTTACTTACATTCAGGCTCTCCATGGAGTAGTTGGGGTGAGGGATGGCAGAGGTGCCAGCAGTGCCATAGACCTTTGTATGTGGTCTGTGCCCACATCAGGGTGTGCCTCCAGGGGATCAGACACGGGTTGTCACTGAGACCCTGTTTACCTGAATTTGTAAAGGCAACACAGACCCATTTCTTCTACTCTTGTTTCCAGTAACAACTTTTTTTATTTTTTTTTGCATGAGGGTTGCAAAACAGAATTTGCCTGGCTTTCTGCTGTAAACTCTGAAAGGGTTATTGAGCAAGCAGACCAATGGAAAAGGAAATTGCCTACTTGGACTTCCCCAATTTTCAGGGACACAGAAAATTCAAACGGTGAAACCATCCGCCCAGGGTCCCCAATGGCCGTGAAGTCCCTTCCTCAGTTTGAGAGGAGGGTGGTGATAATCCTAGCAGTGGTTTGTATTTCCATATCTGAGAGTGACGTCTTCTGATGCTGACTTGTGAACTCATGTCTTTCATGCACCATTTCAGAAAGACTTTTTTACAAAATAGAGATCAGGCTTACACATTGCCATTTTAACCTGGAATTGTTTTTTAACCTAAATAATTCAAAATAAATAGGAATTTGGGACATGACTGTTTATACATCAGGCTGTGAATCTAAAGCAACCCCAATACATAATATTTATGGCATTATGCAGACTCTCCCCTTTAAATAATCCAAAAATAAAAGGGCTCTAGGTGGCTTGGATATGTAGAAAGACCTTACGCCCACAGACAAACAGAATAAGGGCTGATTTATTTGCAGGTGTAAGCCTGGCTACTCCCTTCCTGCAGGCCCACAGTCCGTGGTCATTGACATGAAAAACTTCTTATTTTTTGTACCCCAAGAGAAGATGTTTTTGATTTTAAAACATCATAAGGTTCTGACTCTTGAACTAAAAAACAGTTATTTCCTTCAGCATTTACAAGTTAGGTGGTTTAAAAGGGAACGGGAAAATAGAGAGAAAATTCACAGTAATGGGTATTAATGTGACACTGCCCCGATAAGGTACTTTCAGAACATGTTCTCTCATTAACCAGTTCTAAGTGTGCTGAAAATATATTTAACTGTACTACTCTCTCCTGCATTTCATGCATAAATGCCAAAACCCAGAACTATCCTGATTCTTCACATAGGTAAAACATGAGTTCTCTTATCATTCTAAATATTATTCACTTCTATATTTATCAGGAATCAGTAAGCATGTCCTAAATTCTGCATGAGAAATATGCCTCTGGAAAAGCAGAGAGCTGCAAGCCAGAGAAGGAGGGACCCAACATAAACCAAGAGTGGAGGAGGCAGCCGGCAGAGCAACTGTGGGATTGTGTGACTTGAACAGTATTGATATTTTCCTTCTTACACTATTTCAGGTTTTAAAAATTAATGCTTTTAATTTTCTTTTCAAATTTAAACTTTTAATGGTTCTATGAAATTGTGAATATTGCAAATACAATACAAAGACATTTTAATAGGAACATTTTAAAGCATTTTCATTATTCCAAGGGAAATGCTGTGAAACTGGAATCTGAGGGAAATAAAATGTTGGTATTGACAGCAAGTCAAGCTTGGGTGGCTCCTATTCACACACGAATGCAAAGTCACTGTAACCAGGTGGGAACAGACTGCCTGTGAGCCACAGACTGATCTATTAGAAGACAATCTTCCAGGCTTCTTCAGCTATCTATTTTAACTCAGTATTAATGTTCAAAAATAATGTTACAAATAGCCACAGTGTTATCTGCAGAAATACTTATATCGAGAATTTGTTTTACAGTTTAGGATTCCAGAATATTTTCTGCAATTTCTTGAAAGAAATTTAAACATTTTGTAGTCAAGCATACTCTATGTGTGGTCCCATATTCCAGCACTTGCCCCTGTGGAAATTGGCTGATATGGTTTGGCTGTGTCCCCACCCAAATCTCAACTTGAATTGTATCTCCCAGAATTCCCATGTGTTGTGGGAGGGACCCAGAGGGAGGTAACTGGATCATGGGGGCCGGTCTTTCCTGTGCTATTCTCATGATAGTAAATAAGTCTCACGAGATCTGATGGGTTTATCAGGGGTTTCTGCTTCTGCTTCTTTCTCATTTTCTCTTGCTGCCACCATAGAAGCAGTGCCTTTCACCTCCTGCCGTGATTCTGAGGCCTCCCCAGCTGTGTGGAACTGTAAGTCCAATTAAACCTCTTTTTCTTCCCAGGCTCGAGTATGTCTTTATCAGCAGCATGAAAACAAACTAATACATTGACACAGCATCTTTGCCAAGCGCAGTCCATGCTAAAGTCTAAATGGCACCTGGGTTGTGCCCATCTGAAGGGTTAAGGCCAGGCTGCTAGGCCTTGGCTCTTACCACAGGACAATTGCAGTGCTGGTAAGTGTGAATGCTAAAAGCCCAAGAAGATACCTTAAGGTTGGTCTGTTTGCTTTCAGTATAAACAATTGTCATTTATTTTTCTGAAAAAGCTTGCTTTTGATGAAGGCTCAACCATCTGTGCTTTAATGAAATGGGTGAAAAATGAACTAATTATCAGATTGTATAGTTTGTGTTATTTTATTATTCCCTAAATTAACTAAATTTCTAAATTAACATTCTTTTAAAATATTTACTGCCACTTCTGAAGTTTTTACTGTGTACACCAGCACTGTTCTAAGTGCTTTGCATATATTAGTTTACCTATTCCTTACAACAATTAAGAGGTCAATTGTGACCTTGTCCCCATCTTGCACATGAGAATGCTGAGGCACAGAGAAATCGAAGAAGTTGTCTGATGTCACATTACTGGTAAGACATGAAGTCAGCGTTTAAACCAGTCTGGCTTCAAGTCTGTGTGCTTGTAAGCAAAATATCATGTTTTATGGATGTCATTATAATTCATGGTACTTGGTCTAGGTGACGATGCCTAGAAACATACCAAAAGGAAACTGCAATCTGGGGTGACATGGAGAGTGAACATTCCCTCCTTCCTAGCTCATCCCTTTAACATGGCTTAACCCAGTGGACAGCCCCGACCTTGTTGTTCTTTCCACATTCACCAACTCCACCAGATAGCTCATTTCTTTCCTTGTGTCCTTTCTCACTTTCATCTACTCTCTTGTGACAGATGGCATTTGGTGTCCCCCAAAATTCATATGTTGAAACCCTCACTCCAAATATGATGGCCTTAGGAGGTTGGGCCTTAGGGAAGTGATGAGATCACAAGGGTAGGGGCTCATAAATGAAATGAGTGCTTTTATAGAAGAGGCCTCAGAGAACTCTCTTGCCTCTTCTACCATGTGAAGACAAAAGGAGAAGGTCCCCTTTATGAACCAGAAGCCAGCCCTCAACAGAGACCAAATCTACTGATGCCTTTATATTGAACTTCCAGGACTCCAGGACCGTGAGAAATAAATGCTTGTTGTTTGAGCCACTAAGTCAATTATATTTTCGTTACAGCAGCCTGATCTGTCTACAACCTCTCCCTAGTACAAAACTACCTGCCCAAAGCTTCTTCTGTCTCCTGTGTTCTCAAATTCTGCTTTCATTTGAGAATCGGCATACCAGGACCTGCAGTGGTCCAAAGTTGCATCCCATATCAAGTGCCATAATCATTCCTAAAGGAAGCAGTGTCAGGTCACAGCAGAAGATGGTTTTTGGAAAAGAGGAATGGGTCAGTCTATGTGGCCTCATCTGATGGTCTACTCTTAGCAACAGAATCAGGTGAGGACCTACAGGACAGACTCACAGGAGTAGATATTGGACAAGGTAAGGGATGGAATCAAGATTTAGAATGAGTCTTACAGATCGTAACAATAGCTAAATACCATAAAGAGAATATTAACTGAGCTATGTGGAAGTCTTAAACTTAGGTTTAAACATCAAATTATATGATTATAGAAATAGACTTGTCTATAATTCAAGGGAATGAGATATAGCTTAGTCATCTGTGAATTATACTTTTCACTGGATGTGAGAATTACATGTAGTTTGTGTTAGTCTGTTCCCATGCTGCTCTAAGGACATACCTAACACTGGGTAATTTATAAAGGAAAGAGGTTTAATTGACTCCCAGTTCTGCAGGCTGGGGAGACCTCAGGAAATTTGCAATCATGGCAGAATGAGAAGCAAATGTGTCCTTCACATGGCAACAGGAGAGAGAATGGCCAAGCAAAGGGGGGGAAAGCCCCTTACAAAACCATCAAATCTCATGAGAATTCACTCACTGTCATGAGAACAGCATGGAGGTCACTGCCTCCCAGAATTCAATTACCTCCTACTGGGTCCCTCCCACAATACATGGGGATTATGGGGACTATAATTCAAGATGAGATTTGGGTGGGGACACAAAACCAAATAATATCATTCCACCTCTGGCCCCTCCCAAATGTCATGTCACCACATTTGAAAATACAATCATGCCTTTGCAACAGTCCCCAAAGTCTTAACTCATTCTAACATTAACCCAAAAGTCCAAGTCCAAAGTCTCATCGAGACAAGGCAAGTCCCTTCCACCTATGAGTCTGTAAAATCAAAAGCAAGTTAGTTACTTCCTAGATACAATAGGGGTATAGGCATTGGATAAATATACCCATTCCAAATGGAAGAAATTTGGCAAAACAAAGGGGTATAGGCCCCATGCAAGTACAAAATCCAATAAGGCAATCATTAAACATTAAGGTTTCAAAATAATCTCTAGGGCAGGGGCAAAATGCTGCCAGATTCTTTGCCAAAGCATAGCAAGAATCACCTTTATTCCAGTTCCCAATAAGTTCCTCATCGCCTTCTGACATCACCTCAGCCTGGACTTCATTGTCCATATCATTATCAACATTTTGGTCAAAGGCATTCAACAAGTCTCTAAGAAGTTCCAAACTTTCCCACATTTTTCTGTCTTCTTATGAGCCCTCCCAACTGTTCCAACCTTTGCCTGTTACCCAGTGTCAAAGTTGCTTCCACATTTTTGGCTGTCCTTATACCAGCAGTCTACTCTCTGTGGTGTCAATTTACTGTATTAGTTCATTCTCATGTTTCTGTAAGTACATATCCGAGACTGGATAATTTATAAAGTAAAGAGATTGAATTGACCCAGGGTTCCATCTGCAGAGGCCTCAGGAAACTTGCAATCATGTCAGAAGGGAAAGCAAACACATTCCTCTTCACATGGTGGCACGAGAGAGAAGTGCAAGAGAATGGGGGGAAGCCCCTTATAAAACCATCAGATCTCATGAGAACTCACTCACTATCACAAGAACGACATGGGAGTAACTGCCCCCAAGATTCAATTATCTCCCACCAGGCCCTGCCCATGACATGTGGGGATTATGAGAACTACAATCAAGATGAGAATTGGGTGGGGACACAAAACCAAACTGTATCAAGTTTTATTTTCTTTGCCAGCATTTTATTTCTTTATTCATTTCTGCTTTTTTTCTTAAGATTTTCTCCAGTGATAAAATATTCCATTTTAATATCATTCTTCCATTTATAATGCATCTTGACTTTATATTTATATATAGTGTAAGAAATGGGTCAAGATTACTCCTTTCATGTGAATAACCAGTTGATCATGTGTTATTCATTAAAAATGGCATCCTTTCCCTTATGGCATTACAGTGGTACTGTTGTCATAAATCAAACACCTAATATGTGTGGGTCTATTTCTGGAATCTTGTGTACCATTTTCCAGTATGTCTGTCCTCAGCCTATGCCACACCATCATGGTTAGTAAAACTGTATTGATTACATATATCCAGGTAATAATTGGAAATATTACAAGACCACACAAGGCACATTGAAGTGAGGGTTTAATGAAGATAAACGGTGCAGGACAGCAGGCGAAAGAAGGTATTTGCAGAGTCAGAGAGGCCCCGATCTTCCAGGGACAGCTCTTAAAGGCCTTTCTGGGTTTCATTGCACGTGCTTTATCTTAAATGTTTAAATCCAAACTGGGCCTGGTTTCAAGGGAGCCAAGCACAAGGCTGCCGAGCAGTCTTTTATATGGGTTAGCTGGATCTTCTGCTCAGGCCTCACAGGCTGACAGCAAGGTGTCCTCATCTGAGGCCCTGACTCCTTTCTAAGTGTTTGAGTTGTTGGTGGATTTCATTTCCTCAGTTATAGGTACTCCATTGTAGGACTGAGGCCCCTTTTGCTTGTTAGCTATCAGCCAGAGATTGTTATCAGCCTTGAATTGTCTCTTCCATACCATTAGCAGCCCACTCTGCTCCAATAGCAGCACATGGCTTAGCTGTTTGCTTTCTTCCTGGAAGTTGGCAGGAGTCTGTTTCTCTGAGTTCTTATCTGCCTTTTAAAAGGCTTGTGTGATTTAGAGCAGGCCCACCTGGATAGTCTTTATTATATTCTAAGGTGACCTGATTTGGGACTTAAATCACATCTGCACTATCCCTTCACAGAAGTAGCTAGATAACTGTTTGATTGAATAATTAGGGGACAAGGAATAGTGAGGAGGGAGGGAGAAGGTGTCAATAGCATCGTTAGAAGCTTCTACTTCCATCTGGAGGTCACGCTTGGGTTGGCGTCTATGTTATTTATCATCTTTGCCCTTGTCATATTGTCTAAATAGCTCTTGAGTATGTTTTATCTATTTTTCTGAGTCTTTTTATTCTGTTTTCCTTTCCCTTTCTTCTGGAGTAACATCTCTTCTAAACAACCAATATAGGCTAATAAGTCTTTTTTTCTCAGCCTTTTTTTTTCATTAAAGAGAAATTCCGCCTTTTCTAGGACTGCTACATCTATGCCAACTGTTCCTAAGACTCACTGATATAGTTTGAATATTTTCCCTGCCTAAATTCCATATTGAACTGTAACCCTCAATGCCAGATGCAGGGTATGGTGGGAGGTGTTTGGGTCACGGGGGCAGCTCCCTCATGGCTTGTTGCTGTCTTTGTGATAGTGAGTTATTGCAAGATCTAATCATTTAAAAATGTGTGGCACTTCCTCCTCACTCTCTCCCTCTTGCTTGCTTCTGCTTTTGCCATGTGATATGCCTGCTCCTTCTTTGCCTCCCTATATGATTGTCAGTTTCCTGAGGCCTTCCTAGAAGCCAAGCAGATGCTAGCACCATGCTTCCCTGTAAAGCGTGTGGAACCATGAGCCAGCTATACCTCTTTTTCTTTATAAATTATCCAGTCTCACGTATTTCTTTATAGCTGTGCAAGAATACCTAATGCAGAAAATTGGTACCAAGGAGTAGGGTGTTGCTATAAAGATACCTGAACATGAGAAAGTGACTTTGGGACTGGCAAATGGGCAGAGATTGGAAGAGTTTTTGGGGCTCAAAAAAAGACATGAAGATGAGGAAAAGCTTGGACTTTGTTAGATCCTGGTTAAATGATTGTGACAAAAATGCTGATAGTAATATGGACAGTGAAGTCTAGGCTGCCGATGTCTCAGATAAAAATAAGCAACTTATTGGGAATTGGAGCAAAAGTCATGCATGTTATGCCTTTGCAAAGAACTTGGCTTCATTCTGTTCATGCCTCAGGGAACTGTGGAAGTTTGAGCTTGAGAATGTGATCTAGGGTATCTGGTGGAAAAACAAAATCTAAACAGTAAAGTGTTTAACATGTGGCCTGGCTGCTTCTGACAGCCTATGCTCAGATGCTTGAAAAAAGGAATGATTTAAAGTTGGAATGTGTATTTAAACAGTAAACAGAGCATACACATTTGGAAAATTTGCAGTCTGGCCTTGTGGCAGAGAAGAAAAAAAGCTTTTTTGGTGGAGAAATTCAAGCAGGCTGTGGAGCAAATACTTGCTAGAGATATTTGCATAACTAAAATGCAGCAAAGTGCTAATATCCAAGATAAAGGGGAAAAGGCATTGAAGACATTTTGGAGACCTTTGTGGAAGCCCCTCCCATCACAGATCCAGAGGGCTAGGAAGAATAAATGGTTTCATGGGCCAGAGCCAGAGCTCTGTTACCCTGTGCAGCTTCAGGACACTGCTCTCCATATGCAGGTCATTGCAGCTCTATCCTCAGCTCAAAGGGGCACAGAGGCAACTTGGACTGCTGCTTTGGAGATTGCAAGCCATAGCCTTGGAGGCTTTCACATGATGCTAAGCTTGCAGTTGCACAGAATGCAAGGATGAAGAACAGATGGCAGCCTCTGATTAGATATTGGAGGATGTATGTGAAAACCTGGGTGCCCTGGCAGAGAACCTCTACTAGGCAGTGCCAAGGGAAAATGTGAGGTTGCCATCCCCACACATAGTCCCCAGTGGGCCACTTCTTAGTGGAGTTGTGGGAAGGGGTCCACCATTTTCTAATCCTCAAAATGGTAGATCCACCAGCAGTTTGCACCCTATTCTTGGAAAAGTCACAGACACTCATCTCAAACCCACAGAAGCAGGCACGCGGCTGCACCGTGCAAAGCCAAAGGGGTTTGGGAGCCTACCCTTTGCAGCATTGTGCCCTGGATATAGAACATGGAGTCAAAGAAAATTATCCTAGAGTTTGAATATTTAATGACTCATCTACTGGGTTTCAAACTTGCATGGGGCCTGTAGTCCCTTTTTTTGGCCAATTTCTCCCTTTTGAAATGGGAATGTTTATTCAATGCCTCTACCTCCATTGTATCTTGGGAGTAAATAACTTGTTCTCTATGTTATAGGTTCACAGGTGGAAAGGATTTGCCTTTTCTCAGATTAGACTTTGAACATGAAAGCTAATGTTCAAATGAGTTAAGACCTTGGGGGACTGCTGGGAAGTCATGATCATATTTTGCAATGTGAGAAGGGAATGTGATTTGGGAGGTTCTAGAGGTAAAATGTTACAGTTTAAATATTTGTCTCTGCCTAAATCTCGTGTTGAATTATAATCCCCAAGGCTGGAGGAGGGGACCAGTGGGAGCTATTTAGATCATGGAGGCAGATCCCTTATGACTTAGTGCTGTCTTCAGAGTAGTGAGTGAGTTCTCATGAAATCTACTCATTTAAAAGTATGTGGCACCTCCTCCCCACTCTCTCTTGCTTAGTTCTGCTTTTGCCATATGATGTGCTTGTTCCTCCACATTCTGCCATGATTGTAAGTTTCCTGAGGCCTCCCTAGAAGCCAAGCAGATGAGAGCATCATGCTTCCTGTACAGCCTGCAGAACTGGGAGGCAATTAAACCACTTTTCTTCATAAATTACCCGTTGATATGATTTGGCTGTGTCCCCAGCCAAATCTCATCTTGAATTGTAACTCCCACAATTCCCATAGGCTGTGGGAGAAAACCCCTGGGAGGTAATTGAATCATGGGGGTGAGTCTTTCCTGAGCTGTTCTCATGATAGTGAATAAGTCTCATGAGATCTGATGGTTCTAGAAGGGGGAGTTTCCCTGCACAAGCTCTTTTTGCCTGCTGCCATTCATAAAAGACACGATTTGCTCCTCCTTACCTTCCACCATGATTGTGAGCCCTCCCAGCTACATGGAACTGTAGGTCCCTTAAACCCTTTTTCCTGTATACATTACCCAGGCTCAGTATGTCTTTATCAGCAGTGTGAAGACAGACTAATACACACATTTTGGGGTATTTCCTTCTAGCATTGCAAGAATGGACTAATACACTCATTTAGACATTTGTGCCAATGTTGGCTTACCCAACAAGCATGTTATAGCAACCAAGTGATTATTGTTTGAAGACAGTATATGTTCTGTATCCCCCCAAAATTGAGTTCCCCAAGATAGTGTCATACAGGTAGTTGTCATCCACAAATATACTTTCGTTTGAGTGCATCAAAGAGCTTTCTTTGGCACATTAAGCAAACATATGGGCTATAAGTAGCAGCTATGTGAGCCTACCAAGTCATCTAAACTAAGATTGCTTTAAAGTTTTTTTTCTTAAATTTAATTTAATTTAATTTTAAGTTTCAGGATACATGTACAGGACATGCAGGTTTGTTACATAGGTAGACATGTGCCATGGTGGTTTGCTGCACCTATCAACCCATCACCTAGGTATTAAGCCCTGCATGCATTAGCTATGTATCCTGATGCTCTCTCTCTCCTAACACATCCCCCATGTGCTCCAGTGTGTGTTGTTCCCCTCCCTGTGTCTATGTTTTCTCATCATTCAGCTCCCACTTATGAGTAAGAACATGGGTTATTTGGTTTTCTGTACCTGCATTAATTTGCTGAGGATAATGTCTTCCAGCTCCATCCATGTCCCTGCAAAGGACATGATATCATTTCTTTTTTATGGTTGCATAGTATTCCATGGTATGTATTTACCACATTTTCTTTACCCAGTCTATCACTGATGGACATTTGGGTTGATTCCATTTCTTTGCTATTGTGAATAGTGCTGCAATGAACATACACATGCATGTATCTTTATAATAGAATAATTTATATTCCTCTGGGTATATACTTGGTAATGGGATTGCTGGGTCAAATGATATTTCTGGTTCCAAGACTTTGAGGAAATGTTACACTGTCTTCCACAATGGTTAAACTAATATACATTTCCACCAATAGTGTAAAACCATTCCTATTTCTCCACAGCCTTGCCAACATCTGCTGTTCTTGACTTTTTAATAATCACCATGTGACTGGTGTGAGATGTTATCTCATTGTGGTTTTGGTTTGCATTTCTCTAATGATCGGTGATGTTGAACATTTTTAAATATTTTTGTTCCCCACATAAGTATCTTCTTTTGAGAAGTGTCTGTTCATGTCCTTTGCCTACTTTTTTTTTTTTAATTATACTTTAGGTTCTCGGTACATGCGCAGATCATGCAGGGTTGTTGCATAGGTATATACATGGCAAGGTGGTTTGCTGCCTCCATCTTCCCCGTCACCTATATCTGGCATTTCTCCCCATGTTATCCCTCCCCAACCTCCTCATCCTCCATTGTCCCTCCCCTAGTCCCTCCAACAGACCCCAGTGTGTGATGCTTCCCTTCCTGTGCCCATGTGGTCTCATTGTTCAACACCCGCCTATGAGTGAGAACATGTGGTGTTTGATTTTCTGTTCTTGTGTCAGTTTGCTGAATGGCTTTGCCTACTTTTTAATGAGGTTGCTTGGCTTTTTTTCTTATAAATTAGTTTAAGTTTCTTGCAATTTCTGGACATTAGACCTCTGTCAGATGGGTAGATCGCAAAAAATTTTCTCCCATTCTGTAGGTTGTTGGTTCACTCTGATGATAGTTTCTTTTGCTATGCAGAAACTCTTAATTAGATTTCATTCATCACTTTTTGCTTTTGTTGTGATTACTTTTACCTTGAGCATTGCCTTCCACCCCCAAAAACATTATAGACTTTAGGATACGTGGTGCTGTGAGAAGCATGCAAGGAATTCTTTACATGCATTATACTCAGGTTTGAGTTGACAAAGACAGTATAGTGTAAGTGGTGGTAGAGAAGGTAACCAACATTCATTGAATACCCAGCACGAACTAATAATGAACAACATTAGCTATTTCATTTTAAAAATACTTCTATATAGGTAGTCTTGTTTATTAATGAGTAAAATGGGGCACAAAAGAGATTAAGTAATTTGGCGAAGCCTAGATTCGAACTTAAAACTGTGGGCTACTTTGATTGTCACTTCACTCATTGATCCAGTTTTCTCATCTGAAAAAATAATTGCTAATAATCCTACATGCACAAGAATGTCATGAGTGTGAATTAGAGGAAGTCAGTGTCTGAGACACACAATAATTGCAAAACAGTGCTTGTCACATCAGATCTGTCATATCTCTTCTCCAAAATGCATTTAGCTTAGGAAAATGGCATGAGGTTTCAGAAAAAGTATCTACAATATGTGTTAATGAAGATTCTGTGGTAACAAGAAAATCAATATATGACACACTTTTTCATTATGATGTGTTTTGATGGTTCTATTTGCAATGTTTAATGAAGGAGAGTTATTTTAGTGCTTATCAGAGTTGTTAGAAAGGCCCTTTGGGACTGTGAATGCTTAAATTTCTTCATTAACTAGAAAGATGAAAATCTGCCACTGGGCACTAAACATATATTAATAAATCACTCAAGAGGATAAGGTCACTTCTTCAGTTTTATTCTCTAACACTTAGGTGTTTAAATGTGTTGATATAGAGGGAAATGTTTACTCATCAAAGCTAAGAACTTACTAATACAAGTTAGCTCAGTAGTGCCTCAGAAAAAAAATTAAAAAGCCCTGTTATTTATACACAGCCCAAACATCACTGGATTGTTCTACATGTTCCTGAGATACCTAGAGTCATTCTGCCAAAATAGCTTGTCATATATTAAATCGATAATCTTCCTCCTAAACTGGTTCATTCTCTTGCATTTTCTGTCATACTTACTATCACTAGACATCTAAACACTCAGGCTAGATTCCTGAGAGTAGTTTTTAATTCCACTGCTTGCCTCACCTACAGTACTGAACAATAAACTGATATATTTTATTTTTTCAGAGTTTCTCAAGTCCTGTTAATGCCACTAAAAGCATAGTACCAATGACCTTGGTGAGAGGGATAATATATTTTCTTTAGATTGCTGTAAGGGCAACTTAATTTATCTTCATGCCTTGGGCTTGGTCTTTACATCCACCCTCCACAATGCATTTGGAGTGATCCTTCAGAGTATGAAGGACCATCACACTCTGCTGACAGAATACTTTAATGTCCACAGAAGTCTGTAGTACATTGGAGTCACACAATAAAGATACATCCAATAGCATGTTGAACTGACAGATGTGGATGGGATACATTTTAGCCATGCCAACTTCAACAACTGCATTTAGTGACGAATGTATGTCTACTCCCAAACCTAAGAGAAAACTCAGGGATGAAGTTCTAGATTTGATCATTGTCAATGTGTAGGTCAAAATTAAGACCATGACAGTAAGTATGATTGACTAAGAAGCTATAAATATTTCTACCAAAAGGGGATATCCACCGTTAGTCACCAAATTATTTTCTATTTGATTCTGGGATATTATATTATAAGCTTATAATTTTAGAGTGTTTTCTAGTTGACAGAGAAAGAGCACATATATTAATTTACCTGAAATTTATAATAACCCTTTGGTAAGTTAAATTTTATAGTTAATGCAAGTTAGGCCCAGAAAGGTTTAGTGAGTTGTCCAATATATTATGACTAGAAATTGGTAGAACCTGTACTCACTTTCTAAGGTGGGGAAATCTTAGCTATCTTTTATGTACGTGATAAAGTTTTGCTATGTCTCCACCCAAATCTCACCTTGAAATGTAGTTCCCATAATCCCCACATGTAGTGGGAGGGACCTGGTAACAGGTAATTGAATCATGGGAGTGGTTACCCTCATGCTGCTGTTCTTGTGATAGTAAGTGAGTTCTCATGAGATTTGATGGTTTTATAAGAAGTTTTTCTCTCTTTGCTTGGCTCTTCTTCCTGCTGCTATGGAAGAAAGACATGTTTGCTGCCAGTTCCACCATGATGGTAAGTTTCCTGAGGCCTCCCAGCCATGTGGAACTGTGAATCAATTAAACCTCTTTCTTTTATACATTACACAGTCTTGGGTATGTCTTCATTAGGGCATGAGAATGCACTAATACAATTAAATTGGTACCGGGTAGTTGAAGTGACTTTGGAACTGGGTAACAGGCATAGGTTGGAACACTATGGATAGTTCAGAAGAAACAGAAAAATGTGGCAAAAATTGGAACTTCCTAGAGACTTAGAGGGCTCAGAAGACAGGAAGATGTGGGAAAGTTTGCAACTTCCTAGAGACTTGTTGAATGGCTTTGGCCAAAATGCTGATAATGGTGTGGAAAATGAAGTTCAGGCTGAGATAGTTTCAGATGGAGGTGAGAAACTTGTTGGGAACTGTAATAAAGGTGACACTTGCTATGTTCTAGCAAAGAGACTGGTGGCATTTTGCCTCTGTCATAGAGATCTGAGGAACTTTTAACTTGAGAGACATGATTTAGGGTATCTGGCAGAAGAAATTTTTCAGCAGCAAAGCCTTCAAGAAATGACTTGTGTCTTGTTAAAAGCATTCAGTTTTATGTATTCACAATGAGATAGTTTGGAATTGGAACTTATGTTTGAAAAATAAACAGCATAAAAGTTCAGAAAATTTGCAGCCTGATGATGCAATAGGAAAAAAAAAAAACATTTTCTGAGGAGAAATTAAAGCCAACTGCAGAAATTTGTCAAAGTAATGGGGAGCCAAATGTTAATTGCCAAGACAATGGGGAAAATGTCTCCAGGTATGCCAGTGGTCTTAATTACAGCCCCTCCCATCACAGGCCTGGAGGCCTGAGAGGCAAAATATGGTTTCATGGACTGGGCCCAGTGCCTTCTGCTTTGTGCAGTCTTAGTACTTAGTCCCCTGCATTCCAGCCATGGCTAAAAGGGGCCAAGGTACAACTCAAGCCATGTCTTCAGAGGGTACAAGCCCCAAGTCTTCACAGCTTCTATGTCATGTTGAGCCTGTGGTTGCAAAGAAGTCTAGAATTTAGGTTTGTGAATTTCCACTTAGATTTCAGAGTATGTATGGAAATGCCTGTATGTCCAGGCAGAAGTTTGCTACAGGGGTGGAGCCCTTATGGAAAACCTCTGCTAGGGCAGTGTAGAAGGGAAATGTGGTATCGGAGCCCCCACATAGAGTCCTCACTGGGGCACTGCCTGGTGGGGCTGTGAGAAGAGGGCTCCTTCCTCTAGACTCCAGAATGGTAGATCCACTGACAGCTTGCACCACGCACCTGTAAAAACCTCAGGCATTCAGTGCCAGCCCATGAAGGCAGCCAGGAGTGAGGTTGTACCCCGCAATGCCACAGAGACAGAGCTTCCCAAGGCCAGGGGAGCCCACCTCTTACATCAGCATGACCTGGAGGTGAGACATGGAGTCAAAGAAGATCATTTTGGAGCTTTAAGATTTGACTGCCCCACTGGATTTTGGACTTGCATGGGGCCTGTAGCCCCTTTGTTTTGGCAAATCTCTCCCATTTGGAGTGGGCACTTTGCCCAATGTCGATAATTCCATTGTATCTAGGAAGTAAGTAACTTGCTTTTGATTTTGCAGGATCATGGGCAAAAGGGACTTACCTTGTCTCAGACTGGACTTTAAACTTGGATTTTTGGTTTAATGCTGGAATTAGCTAAGACTTTGGGGGACTGTTGGGAGGCATGATTATGTTTAGAAATATGAGAACATGAGATTTGGGAGAGGTCTGGTGTGAAATTATATGGTTAGGCTTTATGTCCCCACCAAAATCACATCTTAAATTTTAGTTCCCATAACCCCCACATGTCATGGGAGCAACGTAATAAGAGGTAATTGAATCATAGGTGTAGTTACCCCCATGCTGTTCTTCTTGTGATAGTTAGTGAGTTCTCACATGATCAGATGGTTTTATCAGGGGCTTCTCCCTCTTTGCTTTGCACTTCTTTTTCCGGCTGCCACATGAAGGACATGTTTGCTTCCCTTTCCTCTGTGAGTTTCCTGAGGTCTCCCCAGCCATGTGGAACTGTGAGTCAATTAAACTTCTTTCTTTTATGAATTACCCAGTGTCAGGTATGTTTTTATTAGCAGCATAAAAACATACTAACACTACGTATGCTACAGGTATTGGTTTTGCCCCAGTTGGTCACATTTGGAGACACTACTGTGTATCTGGCACTGTGTTTGAGCTGTAATGCAAAGATAAGCATGGCCCTGCTCCTCTAGCTCAATGTGACCATAAATAACTAAACATAAAACAATGTATCAAGTGTCATAGTAAAGGACAGGAGATTGCAGAGCCACAAAGGAACCAGTGGTGACAAATAGATGAGTGGTGCAGATGAAGCTTATGAAACACCTCTCCATGTGATAAGCCAGCTGTCACAATGTACTTTTCCATCCATGTTCACCATTGATATAAACAAGTCCTGAGCATGAACATTGGGGTGGTGCTATTCTCAGTGCTGGCAAAATGGCAGTGAACTAAAAAGTCAGCATTTCTTCTCTCATGGAGTTTAGATTCTAACTGGAATGGAGAGAAAGAGAATAAACAAAATATCAGATGTTAATACATATTATCAAAAAAAAAATTAACACATGGAAATAAGTCAATAAAGTTAGGAAGGAGCACTTATAATTTTAACAGAATTCATCACAAAAGATCTCACTAAAAATATGACTTTCATCAAATATATTGTATCAGTTTGTTATTGCTGCTTTAACAAATTATCACAAATTTTCTGGCCTAAAACATGAATTAATTACTTTGCAGTTCTAGAAATCAGAAGCCCCAAATCAGTTTCACTAAATCTCAAGGTCTCAGCAGGGCTGTGTTCTTCCATTTCCTTACCTGTCAGCTTCTAGAGGCTGTCTGCATTCCTTGCCCTGCGGTGCCTTTTTCTGTCTTCAAGACTGAGAACCCCAAATCTTCAAATGTTTCTGTGACCTCTACTTTCATCATCACAGATCCTTCTCTGACTCTTAACAGCTTCATTCTTTCCTTTATAATTACCCTTGTGCTTAGGTTAGGCCTATTTGAATAATCCAAGATAACGTCTCATCTCACGACTCAAATCTGCAAAGTCCCTTTTGCCAGAAGGCAACATATGTACAAGTCCCAAGGATTAGGACATAGACATCTTTGGTGGGGTTAGGGGGCATTATTTTACCTGCCACATTTACATGATGGAGTGTAAGGGAGATGCATGCAACTCATCCAGGATGTGCATTCCAGGCAGATTGAATCAAAAGTACAAGGATTCGGAGGCATGGCTGTGTCTAAGCTCTAAGGCATGGTAAGGAATCAACTGTGGCCAGTACAGAGTGACCACAAGGGAGAGGCATGTGAGATGGTTCAGACAGGTAACATGGGGCCAGATGATGTAGGATAGCTCAGGACCTTGTAAAAATTTTGGCTTGAATTCAAATGAAGTAACATAAGATGGGACAACTGTAAAAGGTTTTGCCCAATTGATTGGCATGTTCAAATTTATGCTTTAAAATAATAATCTGGATGATATTCTGAGAATGAGCTGTGGAGGGGCACATGTGGAAGTCAGGTAACTAGAGAGGAGATGACTTCAGAAACGCAGCTGAGAAATGATGGCCAGTGAGGCCAATGTGCTACCACTGGTGATGGGAAGGGAAAGATATTGGTTATAATTACAAAGCTTTTTAGCCTGACAAACTAGCAGGATGGGAAGAAGCTTGTTTCTGAATACAGAGTGAACCAAGGGTGCAGTTCTTGGTCTGCTGAATTGGGAAACCCTATTCATATTTCAAATGAAAACGCTAAAAATATCTTCAAGCCTGAAGTCCAGCAGAGAGATCCAGATTGGAAATAGAAATGTAAGTGGTCTTTAGAGCCATGAGATTAGATATAATTATCAAGCTTTGGTAGAGAAGAGATTATTTCATCATCCAAGCTCTGGCACCCTCCAATTAAGTGGTTACGGAAGGGTTAGGAGGAAAATCTGGCAAGGTAACTGTAAAGGAATGGCAGGCTGGTAAGAGCAAAGAAGAATTTCGTGTCAGGTAAGTCAGGTGCAGAAGGAGTTAAGGGAAATGAAGATTGAACATTGAATAGGCTGGCAAAAGCCCAAGTGGTGTACGTTCAAAGATAATGGGTAGAGTAGAATCAGTGGTAGCAAATATATACAATGCTTTTGAGAAGTTTAAACCTAAAAAGTAAGAAAGTAACTCTAAAGAGAAAGAAAGTAACTCTAAAAAGTAACTGCGATAACAGAAGTCAAGTAAGATTCTGTTTGTTTCTTGTAAATTGAGTGAAATAATGTTTGCTGATAGAAAACATCCAGTGAACCTGGGAAATGGATCACGCAGGAGAGGGTGAGGGATTGAATGCACCCGTAGAGGATCTGATCGTATCTGGGGGTATGGGCCATGTAACCATAGTAAGGGAGAAGGCAGGACAGTGGGCAAAGATGGGGATATGTGGTATTAGGAAATCATTAAAGTGTACTTCTTACTTTTTCAGATTCTTTCAATGAATTAGGAAATAGCTGAGAATAAGGATAGAATGACAAAGTTGAAGTTTTCAGGAGAAGATACAAGACTTATCTGGGGGAATTAGAGGAAATGACCTAAAAATTATAATACTTGTCTTGATGAAGGATCCAGTTACGTCATTGCTCGTTAATTTACAGGAGAGCCAGTTAATAAGATTGTGCACTCTGCCCCAGGTTAATTGTCTTCACTTGTACAGGCCTAGGAGGCAATTACATTTAAGTAGGGTTAGGGTTTTGTCAAGCAAGGATGATGTAGGTTTCAACTCCAGGTCATTGCATGTTTTCTGTTGCCTAATCTTTGGTAAAAAGTATGAATTCCTCAACTTCCTCTATTTGTCATAATCTAGGGATAGGTTAGGGCAGAAAAATATATCATGACTCAAATACAGAAAGGCTGGTCTTAAAGTACCTTGACACATTTTCACAAAATCCTTGTTAATTTTTAGAACTCTATATCATAAAATCTGCACAGATATGATGGTCCCTTGCTGAAGGTGCTCGATCAATGGTAGGAGAATGGATTTCCAATAGCAAGCAGAGTTAAGAAGTAAAATTATTTTCTGAATTTTTATAATCCCTTGATTTAAAATTACGTGAAGTATCACATACTTAGCTGACTTACCTATAAAAAGGTATATAAACATTATATACTAAGACACCATCTAAGGTCTTATCAAAACAGGTGAATGGTTAGTAAAAAGTGCATCGTAGAGGAAGGAGGTAACTGATATCCTTGAAAATAGTAGGAGGTTCAAAGTTTATTTCCTGTTATCCATAGCTATATTTTCATTGACAATTATAACTAAAACAATTAGACGTTGATTTACATCTTCCTATTATGTCGTCTTACACAATTATTATTTCAACATTTAAATTGTATAATGTATTTTCATTTTTAGTGGTATATTTTTCATAAAAAACATCTACTTTCTTTAAATACATGCTGTGTAAGACATTGTTATTTCTAGGCATTTTCCACTTCTATGAACAAAAATAATCTGTAAAAATTATGTCTAATTTTATAATATGGGTCTAGAAATTGAGATATTTATTCAATGCAAAACTTAGAAACGTTTTTTTTTTTCTAGGCTCAAATGAGTCGCCATATAGAGAAGCATGCATGTGTTAGGCGTTTGAATGGCTTAGTCAATTAAATACAACCAACCCAGGATCTGTGACTCCTCCCTATCAACAGTTTGATTCTAAGATTTCTTTTATCATTGCTTCAGAAAACCATCTTTTTCAACAGTCTAAGTATCTGACTTGGGTTTTAAAACATAGGTAGTATTTCAGAGTATAGAGCCCTCCTCATTTGCTATAAATTCTAATGAAACCAAATATAAATGGGAAGTAGATTAAGAGTAAAGCCACACAAAACAATCATGTTTTGAATATAACAAAATAAAAGGAACTCTACCTATTTTTTTTAACACCTGCAATTTGGCTATATATCATATTAGAGTTGATAAATTTGAGCACCTGCAGTTCCACATCTGGTTAATTCTAATTTAAATTCTAATGAAGGCATTGGTTCTCTGGTTAAAACACTTACATAAAATTGGGTGGTCTTTACATAGTGAATTGTTGCCAGAATCAAGATGGTCCACAACTGTGTACCAGTTGGTCACACAAATAACTTTATATTGCCCCTTATAGAATATGTGCACGTCAATTATGGATGCTGCTGTTTTCATATAGATTAAATGAGCTTCAGTCCTAATTTCACTGATTTATAAAGTGTGACAATTTTATAGCCTGCTTTAAGTACTCTATGCTCACTGGGAAAAGCAGCTTCTATTTAGAACTATGTGACATGTACAAGCTTCTTTGCAAATAGTCTCCAGACCACGTGCATCTGTGTGGTATGCTAAATATGCCAATGATTCATACCTAGAACTGGCTCAGCTATTAATGCCATGGAAGGGAAAGAGAGGTCAATGTAAGTGGTAAATAAATAAGGCAGTTTCAAATGGAAAATACTCACTGAGAAGTGGAAATGCCCAGAATCTTCATTTTCTGTCTACCTACACAGAAGGGTGAATAAATCCTTTAACTGTGATTTAAGCTTTTGTTTTTTTGTGATGTTGTTAATGAATACTTAATATAAAGTAGCATGTGGAAAAGGCCCGGATGAGGAGACACAAGACTAATTGACTACCCAGAGTGACCTTCTTCCCTACCCACAGTCCCCATGCACCCCACCACTTTCTGTGCCTTATAAACCATCCCAAGGCCCTAGGGAGGATGGGTTTCCATGGGCACGTGCAGATGGGCCTTGGTCTCACCCCTCACTTCTCCACATTATGGCAGGGAGCTCTGCCATGGCCAGTCAAAGGGGTGATGACGGGCCATCCATTACACATCCACATCGTGGAGCAAGTAGGGATTCTTTCTCCATATAACTGATTTATAACTAAGCAAAGCATTCTCCTGGGTGATGGCATTTATACTAGAATTTTCACAGCTCCCACAGAAACAGAGATTGTGTCATAAAACTCAGGAGCAAAGGAGAATGTCTGAACAAAGGCGCCATGGGAGAACTATGTACTCCTGGTGCTCAGGCATGCAGAAAGCATTTTCTTAAGGAGCTCTGCTATAAATTTAAAATACGGCATGTCTGGCAATTTCAATTTTTAACATCCAAGTCCTTAAAGCAAAGCAGGGCCAGACTCAAGAAAGAGAAGGAAGGTAAATTTTGGATGCAAATGAAGGCCAGCTGCAGTCGTTGGGGGAGGGAAAGCATTAAGATAAATGTGTCTGCAGAAGGATTTATAGCAGGTCATTTCAGGTTATTCTCTGATCTGGAAGAACTCTCTACAACAGTACATGGGAGTGATGTAGATATACTTTGATTGTCAAAGAAGGCTGGCCTAGTGTTTTCTTTTCAGAAAGCCCGGTTTTATTGTTACCACAAAAAACGCAGATGTCAATTCAGGACAAGAGAAGATGCTTGGAATCGGAGCTAATCAGTCTAATTATGTATCCGTGGGGTGCTCTGTGGCAGGGGGAGGGGAGGCTGAATGTTTAGCCAAACTGCTGCTGCCCTGTCCCGGCAGCTGCCCCTCTGCAGAGACTCCAGGATGGCTTGGCTCAGAGCCTTCTCCTAGGATGTTCCCCTTTGGATCACTGGGCAGTGGGAGCTGTCAGATAAGATTCAGAAACACAAGAAGTATGATGCTTATCGCCAACAAGGCAAGCCAGGAGGAGACTTGGAAAATTGATTTGCTGCCCTCTGAGACTCAGTGGAGAGAACCAACAATATAGCAGACTATTTAGAAATCTTAAAGACAATGTCAGCATATTCTAAGCAAAGATGCCGCTAACAAAGCACATTTCTTTCCAACCTCCCCTAAGAAGCAAAGTCAAGGAAGTCAGACAGAAGCTAGGCCTGTGTTGCTGTTGAAATATTTGGTTATAAATAATATATTATTCAAAGAATTATTCAGTATTATCAGCAGTGACCAAAGTTAAAGTAAACCCTATGAGACCACACTGCATAAAAAATAATCACAACTGGCTAGACATCAGAATGGCTATTCCACATCCTGTAGGTAGAAACAGAATGTTGAAAGTGATTGAAACTATGCTACTCCTAGATGGACAGGCCTTTCAGCGGGGCCTGAGATTATAGCATTCGTAGTAGTACAGAAGGGGATTCCACCCAAGGCAGCTCGAGCTGCCAGCTCACTTCAGGGTGCTGGGGGGATCTGCTGGGACCTGAACCACCGTCCATCACCACCCGTAACAATTAGGTCAGGCTGGTTTTCTCAGAGTTGACCACAGTGCCTGGGCCTGAGAGGCACTGAGGAGGTAGAATCAATAGGACTTGGCTATGAATTGGTTGCAGAGGCTGAAGGACAGGGAAGAGTTACAATGATACCCACTTGCTTTCTGGCTTGGGCAACGTAATAGGAAGTGTGCTATTCACCATGATATGGAACACAGGAGGAGAAGCAGATTTGGAGGGGAGGTTACTGGTCATGATGATCATTTTAATTTTGGATATCCTGAGTGTAAAGCACCTCTGGGATATGAAGAGGCATGTGATTAGTAAGGAGTTGAGTTCTGTGGTATATTCGACCATGACAAGGTAAAACAGAACAGAAAGTAGTATAGACAAGAGAAGCACAGTGCTTTTCCCTAAGGATCATAACTCTTCTGCGTGGGCAAGTAATGCCTAACACCCCTTCCTTCCTGGGGAAGCACATCCTCCACTCTTGATTCTCAAGGAAAGGGTCATTTGCTAGTGGAAACTCTCCTAAGTGCACCTTCTCTATGGAGCGGATCCCTATCTACTTTGTGTCTCAGGAACAAAGATTCTGCCCTGGCACGTATATCTTTCTAGTCTCATTTTCCTCATTTGTACAGTGAATCTTAATAATTATATCATAGAGTTTTTATGAGCATGAATTGAGATAATATTTGTTCAGAACCTCAGTCAGGGCCTGGAACATAGTAAGTCTTAATTTAGCATTTTTAAAATAAAGAGTAGCTCCAGCTAATTCTCACTGAGCTGTTATCATTAATTTAAAGGATTGGTTTAGTAACTTATCCGAGCTCACAATGCAGAACAGGAAGTAAAAAGAGACCATGCGGTCAAAGGCAACATGAAGGTTCCTCAGGACATAGACTCATATATGCATGTCCGTGGTATTCCTGTAGCAATGGGGTTGACAGGATTAGTATATCTTTTTGAAGGAAAAGTGCTTTAAAACTTCTAATTTCACCGTAAGTATTAAAATATACTTTTTGTGTTGATTAGTGAGATCTGTTACCACTGAGACCCTATATTTTATTCAAATAGGTAGAATTACTACATAATAAATCTTGGATTTAAAAAACCCAGTAAATGCCATACTTATAATCTTGCCAAGAGTGGTAGCTAAGAGGTCAGCTGAAAGTTGAACATTTTACTGATCATCTAGTCTAGAAATTACATTGGGGATTTGCAAGTATTTTAGGAAAGGGGAAAGCAATCTTCCTCTTGGCATTTTAGGGAGGATTACTCTGGCAAAGTTAACCTAATTCTCAGAATAGATATCTAATAGAAAGACCAAGGCTTCTTGTAGCAGCCACTAATCAAGTTTAAAATAAACCATACCCCAATTTTTGATATTATTTTGGAAAATGTAGATAATGTAATATTAACAAGAAAGTTACAAATTGTGATTTAGTTACACATAGAAAAAACCAATATCCTTGTCTTTTTTTTAATATTGTACTATTTGTTTTACATTCATCTCATCTTAAAACTGGTGGTATGTTGTATTTTTGTACAAAATATATACTCTATTAATTATTTTTCAGGAAATTAGATTATTCTTTCTCTATATCTATAAGCTATGAGACCCCTTCAAGTTTTGTTATAGATCCCTCAAATACATTTTAAATGACTATTTTCAGTTCATCATAAGAACAAAATCATTTGGGCAGTATCATATTATTACAACGTTTTATTGTTTTCATTTTGTAAAAGTTTTAAAGAAAATTATCATGAACTCAAGTGTAGCAAAGTATTAGCACAGATTCTTAATATTTTCTCATGATAAATTTCAAGATTTGTTATTCTTTCAAAATGCATTTAGTATTCTTTCAATTTTGACTTATTACTTTAATAAGTTGAAAGCTTTTGGTAAATATTATCAATTCTTCTAGAAAAAAATGTAATATGTACCATTCACCACCTGCCTATGGCACTCTAAAACGATGACTTTTTTATATGCTTGATATTATCATTAAAAATATTTTGGTAAATGATAAAATAAAATTTTACTCCCTGCATTTTAAAATTATCAACATGGTTAAATACTTTCACGTATTTTTGATGATTATAACATTTATTTTGTATTATAGGTTTGTGCCTCTGTCTTTTCCCACAAAAATGATTATATACGTAGTATTGAATTTATATTTATATATATGACTGCATATGTAAATTACATTATAATAATTTTTGACAATGTGCATTTTCTTTTACATTTCCATTCATTTTAAATGTACAGAACTTTAATTTTTATGACATTTGCAATAGCAGAGACATGTAATCTGCTTAGGGGCCCATCAATGGTGGACTTGATAAAGAAAATGTGCTACATATATATCCTCAACCACTATGCAGCCATAAAAATAAAATCATGTCCTTTGCAGCAGCATGGATACATTATCTTAAGCAAATTAAACAGGAACAGAAATCCAAATAATGTATGTCCTCACTTAAAAGTGGGAGCTAAATATTAAGTACACATTATCATAAAGAGGGGAAGAATAGACACCAAGACCTACTTGAAGGTGGAGAGTGGGAAGAGGGTGTGGTCAAGAAACTAATCATCAGGTGCTCTGTTCACTACCTGGGTGACAAAATCATTTGCATACCAACACTCAGTGACACATAATTTATCCGTGTAACAAACCTGCACATGTAACCTCTGAATCTAAAATACATGTTGAAAAGAAAAAATATTTCTAGCAAGCTCTATTTGTTGTAGACAAATAGAGTATTTGACACTTCCAATGTCACCACTTCAACCCAAATCTTTCTGGAGGGTGAAGGGTGAAGACATCCCTACTTCTCTCTTTTCAGATGGTGATGACTGGTGAAGACCCTCTCATCTGCCATATTGACCTTCCTTGATGATTTCCTCCTCTTTCACCCACCCTTCTCTTCCTGTTTCTGATTCTCAGCCAGTTGATAGTATTGTCTTAGGGATTAGTCACTACAGAAGATTTAGAAGAAATGGGATTGATTTATAAAACTTTTCATCATATAAGCAGATAGACTGATTAATATTTTTGTAAAAAGTTAAATAAGGCTTAGAATATGTTAAACCAAATGAATTCCATAGTAAAATATCTAGGGTTCAATAATCCTTACATTTTTTAAATGTAAGGCCATAAATATTGTTAACAATAGATTACATTACAACAGAATGGCATCAGATTCTCATAGGAACGCAAACTCTATTGTGAACTGCACAAGTGAGGGATCTCGGTTGCATACTCCTCATAAATATCTAATGCCTGATGGTCTGTCACTGTCTCCCATCACCCCTAGATGGAACTGTCTAGTGCAGGAAAACAAACTCAGGCCTCCCACTGATTCTACATCATGGTGAGTTGTATAATTATTTCATTATATATTATAATGTAGTAATAATGGAAGTAAAGTGCACAATAAATGTAACACACTTGAATCATCCCTAAACCATCCCCTTTCCCCAGTCTGTGGAAGAATTGTCTTCCATGAAACCTAAACGGGTCCCTGGTGCCAAAAAGGTTGGAGACCACTGCTCTGGAGGATCCAGGAGAGGGCCTTTCCTTGCCTCTTCCAACTTCTGGTGACTGCAGGCATTCCTTTAACTATTGGTTGCATCACTCCAATCACTGCCTGTGTCTTCACATGAACTTCTCTTTGTGTGTCTGTTTGTCCAGTCTTCTTCCACCTGTCTCATGTAAGTACATTGTGATTACATTTAGGGCATACCCATCTATTCTAGAATAATCTTATCTCAAGATCCATAATTTACACACATTTACAAAAATCATATAAGGTAATATCTATAGGTTTCAAGGATGAGGATCTGACACCTCTGGGAGGCATCATTCAGCCCACCATACTTAATCCCTTTTTTTGGGATTTTCAATTTTCTTATGAATTTCTTTTTCCTTTCTTCCTTTGATTTTTTACATTACTTACTGGGATTAATAAAATATATATATATGTTATATATATATATATATATATTTTTTTTTATGCCTTATTTCTTCTTTAATCTAAATACAGTTTTATGGACTTCGAATCTTTTATAGCCTTAAATTTTTAGAATAATTCTTAAAAAATGTGCCAGATTTTCAGATGTAGATTTTTCATACAATTAGAGGAATATTCTAACAGTGGGTCAATTTAAAACCTCATTTTGGGACTTATCAGAATACACAATCTGCTGTTTGAAGGGAATGTCCATTTTGCAACCAGTTTTTCGTCTAGTTTATAGAAGCTGGAGATACATTGTGTCAGTACAAAAACAGCCCTTCCATTCTCTTGATCCATTGTTTGATGTATATGGATGATGGTGGGCTCAGTATAAAAATCTGATGTTTGAATTTCTGACATGTGTTAGAATCTACTTCCTAAAGTCTTTTTGAAAAACGAAAATAACTTTTCACTGTCTGAGTTAACTCATCTGAAGTCTGCTTATTAATTTAGCAGGAGGAGGCACAAAATTGTATTAATGTTTATATGTGAGATGAAATTGTTGACTAAAAATCTTTGACAAAAATGTTTTTATACATTCATTTACTAGTATAAATATATGCCATGGGACTGACATTGCTGTTCGAGGTTCTATAACATTTCTTTGATGACTGGGTGTATGTTGCTTATTTTTATAAAACATGGTTATTGAATAGTTTTCCCCTTTTCAATGGTGTAATTTTTTTATTGATAAAATTATACCACTTACACTTTTTTGCTTCCTTGTCTCATTTACAGGCTTCTATGCATTCTGGAGCTAGCTCTTAACTTCACATATAGTCTCATTTCTGCTCGTGTCTTAATATTTTGACTTTTTTCCTACAGTCTTTTCTGCTCTAGACACTTATACACCCATAAGGTATTTCACCCTCATATTCTTTTGAAAGACTCAAATAGTCTTTAACCCATAAGAAACAATGTTACTTGAGATAGTGATAAAACGAGCCCTTGCTTGCCTCTCTTTTTAGGAATATAGCATACGTAGTCATGCATATTTGCACAGCCTCCGAAGTAGAACTGAGGAAAGTTTAAAAAATTCATTGGTGAATCAATGGACAGCTATGTTTGAGATACATGGTATATATAAGATTTGGAACTGCATACATTGAGAGATGCAAAAACAAAATACAGTCTTTGCCTTTAAGGTACTGTCACATTTGCAAGGGAAAAGATGGCATATGTACATGAAAAATTAACTGTTGCATAAGACTCTGTATACATTACTGGTTGAATTAATTTTTGTTGAATGAATACAGCTCCAGTAAGAACAGCTATAGGAATTCATAGGAGGGAAAAATCATTGTGAATCAAAGAAACTAAAAAATCACAGCACATTTGATTTGGAAGAGGTTATCGACTTCCCCCATCATAGAGATAAGTAAAGAGACTACTCAAATAAGTTCCAGAGAGTGATTGTGATTTTCAAAGAGCTATAACCTTTTATTGACAGAACCAGGATTTGTTTGGAGGGACTGATAGACTTGATTTATTCAGGAAGGAATGGAGAAAAATCCTAGGTGGGAAAAAGGGGAATGGGGCAAGAATATGTTAATTTGACAGATGATATTTGGAAGAAAACAAGCATTTATCTATGGGAAGGAGAAAGTTTAAAAATATGGTTAAGGGATAGTCTTCACTTCTTGCCTTCTGTTTTCCCTGAAATGATAGCATGCTCTAGAGTTAGTGAAATAATTTTTTTTCCTTAGAAGTGAGTGGCATCTGTGCTTTCTCTTTTTTAATGAGGAAAAATTATTATTTCCCTTCTGAAATAGTTAATTCAAGGAATAATGCCCCTTGAATCTTATGATTGTCCTCCATAAATGTTAAACTTGTAAATCATCTGGCTTTGTTGAATTGGAGGCCATCTGTCCCTCCAGAGATTCACTGGTTCACAGTATTCCAAAATGAGGTGATCAAGGCACGTGCCAACATGGGAAATTAAAAAGCCTCTCCTCTAAGTGTTCGAAACATTACTAGGTTATGGTGTCAAAATCATTTGCCAGTGAACTTTTCATTAACCTTGCCCGCATCTTGTATTAGAGTCATGGATTTTAGCTTCTGAGCACATTTATAAATGTCTTATTTTAGTGAAAACTGTATGTAATACACATTGCAAAACCTAGATGAAATACTCAGATGTGGCACAAAATGTGCTTCGGGTAATTTTGACATCAAGAATCCCACAGATGTGAAGTATTTATTAAGCTACCTAGAATTTTAAACAAGAATCTTGAGTTTAAAAATGTTGTCCTCAAAACCGCATCTCTATTAAACTTACAAAATTAGCTGAACGTGGTTGTGCATGCCTGTAATCACAAGCTGCTTGGAAGACTGAGGCAAGAGAATTGCTTGAACCTGGGAGACAGAGGTTGCGGTTAGCTGAGATCGTACCATTGCACTCCAGCCTGGGCGATAAGGGCAAACTGTGCCCCCCGACAAAAAAAAAAAAAGAAAGAAAAAGTTCTCCCTAGCTTTCCAGCTGATAAATCGAAGACAAGTGTTTTTCGTTGTTGTTGTTTGTTCATTCATTTGTTTTTGAGACAGAGTATCATTCTGTCACCCAGCCTGAAGTGCAGTAGCACAATCTCTGGTCACTGCAACCTCCACCTCCCAGGTTCAAGCGATTCTCCTTGCTCAGTTTCCTGAGTAACTGGGATTACATGCATGCATCACTGTGCCCAGCTAATTTTTGTATTTTTAGTAGATAGGGGTTTTGCCAAGTTGGCCAGGGTGGTCTTAAATTCCTGTCCTCATGTGATCCACCTGCCTAGGCCTCCCAAAGTGCTGGGATTACAGGAGTGAGACACCATGCCTGGCCTCAAGGGAAAGTTTTACTTAAATGATAAGCAAGATTAATTTGGAAATGATAGAATGCAATAAAGGTCATTATGCGATTAAACTAAATGACCTTAAAGAAAAAGATGAAAAGGGAAGGAGGCAGAGGCAATGTAGGGCCTTGACAATAGAAGCAATAAATAAAATAGAAATGAATCCTTAAGCAGGCTCCATTGCAGAAGAAATGCAAGATTTCTCCCAGAAATACATTTGACATTAGATTTCTCTAATTCCAATATAAGTAAGAAGGTGTAGAAAGAACCATAGAATTTCAGAGGAGAACTAAAAGTATTAGATTGTCTATTTTTTCTTTCACTTTCTTCTGATTTTTCTTGTAATGTATGCATAAGGGGTAGGAGTGTGGTGAGTCCTCAAGAAGTGATTAAATTGAATTGAAAGACTAGCGTAGTCAGCCAGGCACAGTGGCTCACACCTGTAATCCCAGCACTTTGGGAAGCCAAAGCGGGCAGATCACAAGGTCAGGAGTTGAAGACCAGCCTGGCCAATATGATGAAACTCTGTCTCTATTTAAAAAATACAAACATTAGTTGGGCATGGTGGTGCACACCTGTAGTCCCAGCTACTCAGGAGTCTGAGGCAGGAGAATTATTTGTCTGGGAGGCGGAGGTTGCAGTGAGCTGAGATGGCACCACTGCACTCCAGCCTAGGCGACAGAGTGAAACTCCGTCTCAAAAAAAGAAAGACTAGCATAGTCATGTTCTTGAGGGAGAAACCATTATAATGCGATGACAAGTAATAATAGGTAACTTTTATTAGACATTTGTTAAGTGCTATTTAATTATTTTAGGAAATGTTTGTTGACATTTTCTTTAGACACATGAAATATATCCATGAACAAGGCAAATGAATATTCCTGTCTTCTAGGAAATGTACGAAATGAGCTAGGTCATCTCATGCCAGAAAGCAAAGGCACTATCAAAGATGAGGGGGGATCATGGCAATGGGACACAGAAGGGCTGAAGGGCTGTCCACTGACCTTGACCTGATGTTCAAAAAGGGACAATTTGAACATCAATAAGAATAGTGACTGTAATTGGTTAAAAACTTAAAATATGTAATAAAATCTATTAGTTAATAAGTAATAAATGGATTTGAGTTCACAAATAACCTGATGTATAGACTCTGTTTATTGTCATTTACTGATGAGGAGGATGAGACTTTAAGCTACTGCCCAAAGACCCACAATTAGTGGTAGAGGTAGAAATACAAACTTGGAGAGATTGCAATCACAGTTAGAAGTACTGACAGCTATTAATATAGTCTACATCTTCCTGCTTAGTCAACAAACTTGATGTCTCTTTTGTGGTAGAAAATAGAAAAGGCTGGATTAATTTATTGTTGCCTAATCTGTTTCTCAAAGGCTCATTTTGAACTTCAATGAGGAATTTTAGGGCTTCTGGGGTCAAGCTAGAAAGTTTCTAAATAAAAAAGTAGCTGTCACCCAACTGTTATTCTCATCTATACTTGAAGGGCAGAACTCACATCTGTGTGTGGGGGGTGTGTGTGTGTGTGTGTGTGTGTGTATCACACTTCTACAGTTTCATTCCTAAAACTCATTCTCTAAGGATAAGTGATAAAGGATGTGACTCAGGTTGCATCTAAAAGTAGCAGTTTGTTTCCTTCCTTCCTTTTTTCTTTTTCCTTCCTTCCTTTTCTTTCTTTTCTTTGCTTTATCTTTCTTTCCTTCTTTTCCTTTCTTTTGTTTCTTTCTATTCTTCCTTCCTTTCCTTTTTCCTTTCCTTTTTCGTTTTCTTTTTTCTTTTCCTTTTTTCCTTTCCTTTCCTTTCTTTTCTTTTCCTTTTCCTTTTTCTTTTTCGGCAGAGCTTCACTTTTGTTGCCCAAGCCGGAGTGCAATGGCAGGATCTCAGCTCACTGCAACCTCCGCCTCCCAGGTTCAAGTGATTCTCCTGCCTCAGCCTCCTGAGTAGCTGCTATTACAGACACATGCCACCACACCCAGCTAATTTTTAGTATTTTTAGTAGAAACAGGTTTTCACCATGTTATCCAGGCTAGTCTTAAACTTCGGACCTCAGGTAATCTGCCTGCTTCGGCCTCCCAAAGTTCTGGGATTACAGGCATGAGCTACTGCGCCCGGCCTAAAAGTAGCAGTTTTATGACTACTGTGGACTTACAGGTATCTGTGTGAAGATCAATTTGGGAAAATTCTATTTGATTTGAAATGTAGTTTAATCAAAGAAAACATTATTATCATTACTTAAGGAAAGAAAAGGAAGAATAATTGCAGAATTTGTAAAAAAAACATTACCACCAAGTCAGGACTTTGACATTAAGAGGTGCTTTGTTATTTCTTATTTCTGATGTGTCTGTGATTATTACAGAACATAATGTTATCTATTGCCAGACATAAGAAAGTAGTCCAGAAGGTACTCGAGTCCAAGTCTTACCCATGACGTCTCTTATCTTGCATGTGTATATGTGCAGCTAAGCTATATGCAGCCTATCAAATTACCTGTCCACAGTCACAATTGAGACTGAGTGAAGAGACATGGCACACAATATTATTTTTCAATGAAAAATATTTTTAAAAACACACTATCTTTCATAGAAGTCCTTGATAATAAGAAAAATAAATATCCTTGGAAATGTACTTCACCTCCTAAAATCAGATGGCCCAGATTTCACTGATCACCTACTCGAAACTTCTCATTGGAGCAATAAGGCATGGGATGCTAAAAAGTTAAGTTACTTAACTAAAGTCACCCACTCAGCGAGTAGCAGTCAGGAGTCAGAATCCAAAATGGTAGAATTCTCTCTTCTCTAAATCTGCTGCATTTCCTAAGATATAGATTTCTGCTAAAAGGTGCCACCACCCACTCCACCCAAGCCAGAGTAAGGATCACCTTTGAGTATTCCATCTACCTCTCTGCCCACATGCTGTCAATGCAAGTCTTATCCATTACGTTGCTTATGAAATTCTTGACTGTAGCTGCTTGGTTCATTCCTTATCTATCACTACCTTGTTAAAACTGCCAGTATTTCTCTCCTGCGGTACTATGATAGCATCCTCACTAGTCTTCCTATCTCTACTGGCTTCCTCAATTCCATCTTTAACAGAAAATTTTCTAAAATGCACACTTGATTGTAAAATTACGGCTTTCCTCTTAGATACAGGTTGTGACATCATAACATGTCACACGCATCTGTGCATAGTCTGGACTCCACCTGTCTAACTTCTTGCCACTTTCCATCTTCTCTACTGTCCCAGACATTATGTATTAGCCATTGTACACTTAATTTAGTTGCCTCAAAGCAGTGTACTCCAATAACGTAGCTGCTAGCCACCTGTGACTATTTAAATTTAAATTAATTATAATCAGATGAAATTAAAATTTTAGTTCCTAAATTATACTACCCTATTTCAGATTCTCAATGGCCACTTGTAGCTGATGGCTACCATATTGAATTGCACCGATTTTAGAACACATCTATCAACATGCCTATCATTGCAGAAAGTTCAGCAGGGCAGTGATGCTTCAAAGATTAGTGATCTCCCTTGCCTTTGGTCGTTCTCACAAGCCAGAAAGTTACTGGGGTAACAGTATAAACAATTTGCCAAGTCTTCCTCATTTCCCTTCTGGTTTCATATGCTGAGGTTCCTTCCCCAGGGCTGTCTGCTAGTGTGTCTTCTCCTTTTACTTGCCACCTCACTAGCCTGCCTTAACCTTGGTTAGATTCCCTTTCTATGCTATTCTTTTTTTTTTTTAAGACAGAGTTTCACTCTTGTTGCCCAGGCTGGAGTGCAATGGCACGATCTTGGCTCACCACAACTTCCGCCTCCCAGGTTCAAGCAATTCTCCTGCCTCAGCCTTTCAAGTAGCTAGGATTACAGGCATGCTCCACCATGCCTGGCTAATGTTGTATTTTTAGTAGAGACGGGGTTTCTCCATGTTGGTCAGGCTGGTCTGCCTGCCTGGACTCCCAAAGGGCTGGGATTACAGGCGTGAGCCACAGCACTCAACTTCAATGCTACTCTTTATACGTAGGGGTTCCCTTAGCGCAGCATCTCATCACTTACATTATAATCATGTGGAGTTTTTTTGTCTCTATCCTCCACCAAACTCTAAACCATTATTTCTTGCTTTTGCTGATGTTTATTCTTGGGGCATGAAGCTTAATGCCTGGTACTTTTTGAATACTCAGTAAACTTTTGATTAATTAGTGAATTACTTAAAATGTTTATTTTATTCAAAATAAATAGGCACACCTAATAGGATGAATGCATTTATAATTTATATGAAATTAAGCCTTTTAAAATATTTCACTTCCATTATAAAACTAGAAATTAATTTCCTTAGACATTGGCCTTAAGAAAATTACTCTAAGGAATGTATAAGTTATGTAAAAAATATTTAACCCTAAACCACACAATGATGATGGTGGTGGTGATTGTAATAATAATAGGAAATATAAGGAAAAATAAGACAGTCTCACACCCAATTAAGAAGGAAACTACATGTAGCATAAGCCTGCTTTGTGTCAAGCCACATTAGAAAACCATTATTTAATATAATTAGTAGAAATCAACAGTTTTCGTTTTTCTATGTTGCCTCTAATCCTTGAATACGTGGATGCATAATTTTCCATTTGAATCCATATCTCAGGTAGCTTATAGTTGCATTTTTAGCATTAATATTTCATCAAAGGTATCCAACATAGACAGTACAATTATTTTTAATGACTGCACGATAGTCTATATTTGAAGACAGTGCCATTTACTTAGAAATTCCCCGATTATCTTTTGGACAGATGAATTGTTTTAGTGTTTCATATTTTTAAATAGCAATTCATTGAATATTTTCTTGTAAACAATTTTTCTTAGAAGATACTTTACCTTATGCTAAATTGCTTTGGTTTAGAAATATGTGAATGTATTGAAACATTTTGCCAAATATTTCTTCATACTGTTGTAGGCATTGCCATCATTTTAAATTATTTGTTAATTTGACAGGTACAAAATGGACAAAAAGGATTTTAAAGTTGAGTCTGGAGTAAGGAATATTGTTTCTCAAAACACTTTTAGATAACAACTATCATGTTGAGGAAAAAGTGAGTTCAAAGAAGAAAAGGATGCCATTTGTTTTACTCAGTTCTTTAAACTAAATCACTAACCTCTTTTACATGAAAGTGAATATCTGCTTTATAAACTCTGAGTGCTTACGTGTTCCTACTCCAGAGGGTAAAGGTCTGACATTAGTGTTACACTCCATTTGGAGTAGGATCTGGTGAGCTTAAGAACTTAGAAGAAACATGTATTGACAGCTTGGCTTTGATAGAGGCAATAGACTGATTTTCTTTTGCTCTAAGGATGTTTTACAATATATTTCATTTCAAAACATAACAAATGATAGTGTACAGATGTTTAAATTTTCCTGTATACATTTTCTTCTGCCAGTCTTCCATGTCAATTCCTTTTTATTGATGGTTATTTTTGTTTGACTGTTCATTTGCCTTGATTGAAGCTATTTGTGGTTCAGGATGCACTTGTCTGCTCTATATTAACAATAATAATGGAAAAATAACAATAATAATGCCTAACTTTTTGTTGAGTTTTTTCAAAGACGAGAAAACTGAGTCACAGAGAGATTAACTTGTCCAAAATTGCCCTGCTATTCAAACGTTGGAAATCTAACTGTCTGAATTTCCTGCTCTTAATTTGTATGCTGTATACAGTGTATCAAGTTTCTTTTGTTTAGTATTTCAGGTAGTTATAGGTGAAATTCTGAAATACTGACTGCAAAATATATAAAAGGTATTCTTGAGGACGAGTTTGTAATTGTAATTTTGGAGTACTTGCCAAATGCCCACAAAATCTGAGTTTGAAAAGCATCAGTATTAAATAGCCTGCAAAGCAGTCTAAATTTACTCCAAATAAGTCACACAAAATATTCCTTTTTGTTCAGGACTGGTGGGCCAGAGGCCTCCTTTAGGACAGGACTGCTGGCCTTCAGCAAGATATGCAGCAGCAACTTTAATGGTATCCCTGTGGAAAATGTGGATAGTAATGAGTAGTTCAGCTGATTTTGTGAGCTTGCACTTTCTCAGGAAACTGGAGGCGGAGCAGGTTAAGTACATGGAAGTGGAGTGAGCCAATGTTGGTTCAGATTTTGGCTTTTCCACTGCAGGCTTGTGAGTAAATTTTTGTCCCTCCAAGCTTCAGATTCTTCCTCTCTGCTCTAGGGATGCTAATGTGGAGCATTCATGGCCTGACAGCTATAAACATTAGAATGGGGTTATGTGTGGATCATGTTTGCATGGCACATCCATAAAACGTTACACTCTTCAGCAATACAAGGAGCAAAGCACTGCTGCATCCTATAGCAAGGGGGAACTCAGAAACATTCTGCTAAGTGAATGAAGCTAGATGTGTTTTATGATTTCATTTATATAAGACCAGAAAAGGCCAATATAGAAAGACAGGAAGTAGCATACTAGTTGCCTGTGACTGGAGATGTGTGTGGGGGATTGACTGCAGAGGGTCACAGGGATCTCCTTGGGGTAATAGAAATAGTCTAAAATTGGGTTGTGATTATGATTGTGCTGTTCTGTAAATACCGTAAAAATTACTGAATTATATACTTATAACAGGTAAATTTTTATACTCTGTAAAGTATACCTTAGCAAACATAAAAAACAAACATAGTCAATAATTGTAAGCATCATTTTATTTTTTATTATTAGTCTTTATTGTCCATATAACTGAGAGGTTCTGGGTATGTGCTGTAGACCCTGTGTTTGAACTTCATCAACATTGTATCTACTTTTTCGATGACAACATGCTTTCAAATTTGAGAATAACACAGCTGGAAAGGATAACTAATGGAATAGAACCCCTAAGCAAGATTGGAATTGTTTTTACAGCCTAAAAAGCTGGTTGAAACCATTAAGATGAAATTGAACAAAAATAAATGTACAGTCAGGCACAAGCTGGGTTCCTCAGGCAACCAAAAGAGGTATAAGCATCTGGCTTCTAAAGTGGCTCTTGTCCTTATAAGAAATGTTTTGGTCTCTCAGAAAGGGAGTGGCAGAAAACCTAGGACAGGATTCAGGTCAAAACTGAAGGCGCCAACTATAAATGACACCTGAGGTTTCATTAGATACTGAAAGAGTACTTAGCTGGATACTCCATGTTTTGTGTTCATATACTAATAATATTATTGTATTGATGACAGTAAAACTCCATGCTTCCCATGACATAAGCACTGTGATAAGTGCTTTATGTATATTTTATTTAACAATTATAACAACCTTACAAACAAAATATTTGTACTCTATTTACATATGCAGAACTGAGTCTTAGTGAGTCTTTCATCAAACAGCTAGTGAATGACAGCCTAGTTATAAAGCATTTAGTAAGGATTGAGGGCCCATATTTTCAACACTTAAGCTCTATGTTCTACCCTTAGAATTTCTAATTCACAGAATATAGTTCTTGAAATCTAGGAAAGTGAAAATGCAAAAGCAAAGAAGTACACAGTCTATGCATTTTTGGGGAAGATAATGGATGATTTTACTATTACCAGGATTGGTTTGTTTTAGCGCTAATCCCTAATTTCCATCACTGAGTTCTAAACTGTGCTACATCTCATGGGCTGTGTAAAAATGCTGAGTTATCACAGGCTATGGCCATTCAAGCAAGAAGGCAGTAAACTCAGTAGGAGCAGCTGCTTAATAAAAGGCTATTGGTAGGCCAGAAAACAAACAGGAGATTTTGCTGAAACATATAATCTATTTTTAAATTACTTTGAAATAGTTGCTTGGGCATTGATACAGAGGAGAATTATCAACAGTCAGATGTTTTATAGAAAATACCTTAAATATACTTTTAGATATTTGCTATTTTATATTCAATAATCTAAAGAGGGGGAAAGGGCAGTCATCATGTATTTATAAAAAATAAAATAGTTGATGCATTGACTTGAAATCCTTTCATTTTACAGAAGAAGGAAAATGCATTGTACAAAGTGAGAAAAGTACATTATTGATGTTTTCTTATTTCAGAGGGTCACATAATGCAGATCTTTGTCTGAGATGTGATATAGATCCAAGGGTTGAGGGCTAGAATTCCACCTTCCAGTTATTTTGTGGTGTGTAGGAATACCATAGAAATGCTTTTAAATTACTTTTTAAAATAATAAATGAAAATGTGAGTTTCATGATATATAGGTGTCTTTTTTTTTTAAATTTCCAACTTTTAAGTTCAGGGATACATGTGCAGGATGCGTAGTTTGGTACATAGGTAAACATGAACTATGGTGGTTTGCTGCACAGATCATCCCATTATCCACATATTAAGCCCAGCGTCCATTAGTTATTCTTCCTGATCCTCTTCTCCCACACCTCACCCTCTGACAGGCACTAGTGTGTGTTGTTCCCCATCATGAGTCCATGTGTTCTCATTTAGCTCCCACTTACCAGTGAGAACATGCAGCATTTGGTTTTCTATTCCTGTGTTAGTTTGCTAAGAATAATGGTCTCCAGCTCCATCCATATCCCTGCAAAGGACATGATCTCATTCTTGTTTATGGCTGAATAGTATTCCGTGGTGTATATATACCAAATTTTCTTTATCTAGTCTATCACTGATGGGCATTTAGGTTAATTCTGTGTATTTGCTGTTATGAATAATGCTGCAATGAACATATTTAGCTCCAAATTATATTTATACTTTCGTTTTTACCATGTAATATCTTGATCACAGCATTGGCAGGAGGCTTTTTTTTTTATATTCCACACCAGTGGGAGAAGCTTATCTTAACTGCATATTCTCTCCTGTAAGCTTTTTTGTTTTCCCAGCAGGACTTTCATCTCTGTTCATTCTTTCCATCTTTGTTACTTTGGCACAGTCTATGACTAGAAAGCATCAACCATTTCAATAATATTTGTTTTGTTTCTCCATTTAAATATAAAAAAAAAACTATATAGGTTTTCTTTTTTAAGAGACAAACATAATATTCAAATAATTTTTATCCATTGTTACCATTTATTTAGCCTTTTATCTTTTTGACCCAGGAAACAAGTTACTATTGAACCTTTTCTCATTTAACTAAACAAATGAACATTTTCAACATTTAAATTTGGTCCCTGCTATGAGAAAACATGTGAAATGTCCATTTTCAAGACATGATAAATCTAAGCCCTGGAAGCCAGACTGCGAATGTAACAAACCACACAGCTCATCTACCTTGCAGGTCACAATAAGCGAACAGAATGTAGAGGGATCAGCCCTCATATGGCAAGAAAGTTTCATTATTGGGAAGTCGAAACTTAAGTGGGGAAGAAAACCAGGGTATAATCTTATAAGGGGGATAATGAAACTTAGGTGATGCCCGCAAAGATTGTAACCTCATAGTACTCAACCAATGAGGAACTGGGGGAGGGATTTACATGTGAGGAGATAAATTATCTGCTGTAGCTGCCCTGGGTATGCCTGTCTACCAGACACCAGATGTTGCAAGACCACCATTAAAAGTCTTGCTTCCACTTTTGTTTGTGCCTTTGAGTCCATTCTTTGGGTTTGGACAAGTGAGCATGTTTCTCACACTACCAAAATTAGACAAACACATTACAAGAAAATAAAACTACAAACCAAAATTTCTTATAACCACAGAAGCAAAATCCCCTACACAATCTTAGCAAATTGAATCTAATGATATATAAAAATAATTATACACTACCACCACCAAGTGGGATTTACCTCATGTACCCAAGGATGGTTCAGCATTCAAATATCAATTAATATAATTCATCACATCAGTAGGCTAAAGAAGAAAAATTAGACAATTATCTCCATAGATGCAGAAAAGTATTTGACAGATTCAACACTCATTCATGATAAGAACTTTATACAAACTAAGTATAGATAAGAGCTTCCTCAACTTTGATAAAAAAAGCATCTACAAAAACCCTACAGATAGCATACTTAGTGGTGAGAATCTCAAAGTTTTCTTGCTAAGATCAGAAACAAAGCAAGGCTATCTTCTCCTACCACTGCTTTTCAACATCATACTAGATGTTTTAGCTAATGCAACAAGACAAGAAAAAGTAAAAGTATACAGATTGGAAAGGAAGAAATCAAACTCTCTTTTCTTGGAGATGACATGACTGTCTATGTAGAAAATTCCAAAAAATCAACATAAAAACTCCTAGATCTAATAAGTAGTTTGAACAGAGTTGCAGGATACAAGGTTAACATAAAGAAGTAAATGATTAACTTTCCTGTATATCATCAATGACCAAATGGAACTTGAAATTAAAAACATAATACCATTTATGTTAGCACCCCAAAAATGATATACTTTGATATAAATTTAACAAAATATGTATGAGGTCTATTTGAGGAAAACTACAAAACTCTCATAAAATAACTAAATAAGTGACAATATATTTCATGTTTATACACAGGAAAACTCCACATTGTGAAGACATCAGTTCTTCCCAACTTGATCTATAGATTCGATGTAGTCCAAATCAAAATCCCAGCATGGTATTTTGTGGATATGTACTTACTGAGTCTAAAGTTTATATGATCCAAAATAGCCAATTCAACAGGGAAGGAGAAAAATAAAGTAGTCATTTGACTGACTCGACTCTACTTCAAGAAATATTAAAGCTACAGAAATCAAGACAGCGTGGTATTGTTGAAAGAATAGACAAATGGATCAGAACAGAGAGTCCAGAAGTATATCCACATCCATATAGTCAGCTAATCTTTTATAAAGGAGTAAAAGATAGTCTTTTATCTTCTTTTTTTTTTTTTGAGACGGAGTTTCCCTCTGTCACTCAGGCTGGAGTGTAGTGGTACTATCTTGGCTCACTGCAACCTCCACCTGCCAGGTTCAA